>ML839268.1:21259-31423 GCA_009831015.1 Picea engelmannii | reverse complement strand
GATCCTAATATTATACAGCATGTCATCCCGATGAAGCCCCAAACCTTACCCTTCCAACAGAAACTGAGGAAAATGCACCCTAAACTAGAACCGACCGTTCAAAAAGAATTGAATAAACTCCTAAGTGCTAAAATAATTTTTCCCATTAGGCACACTCAATGGGTGTCCAACCTCGTCCCAGTTCAGAAGAAAAACGGGGAAATTTGACTTTGTGTCGATTTCCGAAATCTCAACAAAGCATCTGACAAAGACAATTATCCTGTCCCTCCCATGGAACAAATCCTGCAACAGGTATCTGGTTCCGAGAGGCTATGTTTATTGGATGGTTTCTCTGGATACAACCAAGTCTTGATGTCTCTGCCAGACCAACTAAAAACTACCTTCCGTACCCCGTGGGGCACTTATGCTTATTGCAAAATGCCCTTTAGATTGATTAACGCTGGTGCTACCTTTCAGAGAGAAATGGACATTGCTTTTCGAGGCTTAATTAATCACTCCGTAGTAGTCTACTTAGATGATGTGACTATTTATTCTAAGAACAAAGATGATCATCTAACTCACTTACGATCCGTTCTACTACGATGTCGTAAATACGACATCTCCTTGAACCCCAAGAAGTCCATCTTTGCAGTAGAACAGGGTAAATTACTAGGATTCATTGTGTCTAGTGATGGGATGATTATTGACCCCGAAAGGACTCAAGTCATTGCTAAACTTCCCCCACCTACATCCAAGAAATCCATGCAGTCTTTCCTAGGCCAGATTAACTTCGTGAGAAGATTTGTCCCCAGCTTCTCTGAAATGGTTAGGCCTCTTCAGAACCTGATTAAGAAAGACACCCAATATCACTGGGGACCCACAAAAAACCAAGCTTTCAATGCTATAAAGAAGGCCATAATAGATGCTCCATCTCTCATGAGCCCTGACTTCTCTCAAGATTTTACACTCTATACTTTTGCCTCTGATCGTTCCTATGCCGTAGTCCTAACTCAGAAGAATTCCGAGAACAACAAAGTACCCATCGCCTTTATGAGCTCTGCTTTCAAAGGTGCTGAACTTAACTACCCAGTGGTCGATTGGCAAGCCTACGTTGTTTCAAAGCAGTTAAGCATTTCCGATCCTATCTTTTGAAGTCAAGGACGAAATTCATTGTCCCCTACCCTGCCGTAAGGAACTTGTTAGTGCAGAAGGAGTTAGGAGAGAAGAGAACCAACTGGGTCACCTCCTTGCAGGAGTATGACTTAGATATCACCCTAGATCATATCGTGAGAGGCCAATGATTGTGTAAGTTGGTTGTTGAAACAGGACAGCAGGAAGATAGTGATACGTCGAACCCAGAACAACGCGATCAAAGTTTGATTTGTAGTGCACAGAACCTCGTTAGTCCCTGGTACGACGATATTAGATTCTATATTGAACATGGATCAACACCCCATCACCTTGACCTCGCCAAGAGAAGAGTGTTGAGACTAAAGTCTACCTCCTTTCATCTAGTTAATGGTATACTGTTTCGTCAGAATTTTGACGGCGTACTGATGCGCTGTCTTGAGAAAGACGAAGCAGAAAGAGTCTTGCTTGAGTTGCATGCAGGAGAAGCTGGTGGTCACTTCGGTGGCGACACCACTGCTCATAAGGTTTTAAGATCTGGTTACTACTGGCCCACACTTTTTAGGGACGCCCATGCCTTGTGTCGTAAATGTATCATATGTCAGAAAGCATCAGGGCGGTTACAAAAACCAGCCTTTACCTTGCAACCCGTCTCAGTAGATTCTCCTTTCCAGCAATGGGGCCTTGATATCATAGGTCCTGTTAACCCTCCATCCTCACAATAGCACAAGTATATTGTGACAGCCACAGACTACTTTACACATTGGTCCGAAGCCTCTGCGCTAAGAACTGTCAACACAAGTCAGGTAATTTCCTTCCTGAACTCGAATATTATCACTCGTTTCGGTATCCCTGATTGTCTAGTATTTGACAACGCTTCATACTTTTCTTCTCTTGAGATGAGTGAGTTCGCTTTGGAGAAAGGAATAAAGCTGAAGTATTCTGCTAGTTACTACCCCCAGGGCAATGGCTTAGCAGAATCAACCAACAAGAACTTAAATAAATTATCAAGAGAACAGTGGCTGAAAATCACAAGAACTGACACAATGCAATGCTGAATGCACTATGGGATGATAGGGTAACCCCCAAAGCTACTATAGGCAACTCCCCCTTTTTTCTCATTTATAGCAGAGAAGCCATTTTTCCACCTCACATTCTTCTCCCTTCGCTTCAATTGTCACAAAAAGTCCAAGAAGAAGATTATCCCCCTTTAGAAAGCCGCATTAACGCTTTGATGAAGTTGGAAGAAGTAAGAACCCAAGCTAAGCATAAATTAGATCAACATCAACAATTAATTAAAATTTGGTTCGATTCTAATTCTGCTTCTGATAGGAATTTTGAAGTAGGCGATCTCGTCTTGAAGTGGGACAAACCACACGAAGGAAAGGGTGAGTACACCAAGTTTCAAAACTTATGGCTTGGGCCATTTTTAATTGCTGAAAAGTTGGGTCCTAGTTCCTTTTGATTACAGAATCTTGAAGGGCAGCTTGACACCTATCCGGTGAATGGCCAAGCCCTGAAAAGATACTTTTCTTGATAACTACCCTTGTATATTATGTAAATATTTCATTTTTGTTTGCATTTTTTGTTTTCTTTCTGTTTTGGTTTTGATTTGAATTGATTAGTTTTTTGTGTTTTTTGAAAAATACGCATACCTGTGCATTGAGCCATTCAGACAAGACCATAGAAAAATTTCTTCGCTGAAATAACTTTTGAAAGTTTGTACAAACATCAATGGTATATCTTTGAAAATGATATTTATGTTGGAAAATTTTGTTGTTTGAAAGAAGTTTACTGATTTCAATCTTTGAGCAAAGTTTGTCATGATCATCTATTATCTTTTTACGCTGTCCCTTTTCCGTAAAGGAATGACTCAAATGATGTCTCCCTATCGTAGGAAGTTGTTTTTATAAATAAAACATTTCTGGAGATGAATAAAGGACAGTGTTAAAAAATTCTGATGAGGTCTAAAAAATATGTTAAAATATCAAGATTATCAGCGTCACCCCGCTTAGCTATATATCTACAAAAGAAAAACAAAATAAATTATGAATAAGAGTTGTGGGAAGTGCTTGTAAACCCATCGGGATATTGAACAGGTCTGCTGGCAGCGGGTAAATGCATGCATGGTGCCAAGACAACTTCGTCGGGGTACTGAACAGGCCCGCTGGAAGCGAAGCAATGTCGGGTGCATGAAAATCTGTAAAAAATATGAGAAACCTCTTTAATGTCCTTTATTCTGATCTAGAACTTCTTGACAGGATACAGATGTCCGAGTGGGTTAAATGGAAACCCTGTCGAGGCTATGGACGCCTGCTGGCAGTAGTGGCCATGCCAACAGTATTGAAGATTTTATCATTAATATTGTGACTTGCTGATCTTAAGACTATTATTAGTTTTCATCTTTAAAACGCTGCAGGAAAAGATGGTAAATGATGATGTTTGTACAATTTTCTGGTTGTTGTTTTTAAGTTGAAATTTTCTTTGCTATCCTAATCTGAATTTATTTCTTTTAACAGAGATAACTTCTTCTACCAGTGTGTTGCCATTGTTGGCAACCAATTCAATTTTTTCTATTGTCCTATAAGCTTCCTACACCTTTGTCTTCTGAACTTCAAATTGTCGTCGCGTTTTTCAAATAGACGATATTTTCATTTCTTGCGACACTTGCATTTTGTCTCCATTAAGTTTTCACGACTGTAAGCGTGAAAACTTCTCCTTTCGAGGTCACATTTCGATCACTATTTGAACTGTCGTCATCTTTTTCTTGATATTTTCTATGACATTTACCTTTGGTTTATCGTTATGTGGCTAAAAAGATTTTTAAAACTATGCCCGTTTAGACATTCTTACTTTGATTGCGTAACTTGATTTTATTAAACTTATGAGGCGTTGAGCATGTGGGTTTATACTTGATTCTATGAATTGTATAAGGGTCATGATTTATTTTTGTTTTTATATACGATATGATCCTTATAATAATCTTTTTATGGCTCTTGGCTTGTAAGTTTTATAAGTGGCAATGGCACAATGGCTTAAAACCTTTGATTAAAAATTTATGCAATGGCACATGGTTAACACCCGGTGCTGGTTTCATGTTGAATGACAATGGTTTGAAAAACTATAGTTAATGGCGCATTGGCATATCACTCATTGTTTGATTTTTTGGTTGGCCAAATGATAAGGTTTTGAAGTATGCTATGATTGATTGAACAGATGTGGAATTCGCTGGTTGTACTTTACCATAACTATTATGCATGGCGGTGAATAACTCCACCACCGTCGCATGAACACATTAATGCTTCCCCTTTGATCGTTCATTATTGTTAGACCAAATGACTCTACTCCTGTGCATTGGTAAATTCAAACAAAACCCTTACCATGTGCTCGCACTATGGCCACTGTCGTCCGAGCTAAACCCAATGGTAGCAAGGCTCTATTGATGTTTGACAGTGCCCGCAGTGACCTTGAGGACAATGGGTGGCTTCCGTTTATACAAAAAATCAAGGGTTTTAACCTCTGCGTAGCTCGACAATTTGCATTAACCTTTGATGGCTGTCGAGCCAAGGTCGGTGATGTTCAATTGGAAATTGACGAGCAGTTTATCAGTCTTGCTACGGGTTTGCCTACCACTGGACAACAATTGTCCAAGAATTGCAAAGTAGAGGAAGTCCCTTGGACACTTCTCTTCCAGTCGCGTAAAGTTATCTCCTGTGATAAAGGTTTGCCCGTGACCACGCTTAAATAGCGTTGGCATGATTTATTGATGATAATCAAACAGTTTATCACCTGCGAAGGTTGGTACGGGTTTGTTTTATTACACCACCTTCGTTTGCTTATGGTTTTTATGGGTTATCAGCTCAATATGCCCTATTATTTGCATAGAAACCTGTTTAAAATATCAAAGAAGTACAAAAGGAACCAGGTTGATAGTAGCCTTTTTCATTATGGGCTGGTTAAGATTATTGTGGTCTGTCATTTGAGTCTACGCGGAGATTGTTGGAGCAATTTCCTTGCTCGGAATGATTTTGAAGATTCGAACCCTCCACAGGTTGACAAACCTGTGGTGAGCGAGGACAAGTCTGTACCCCCAGTACCCTATAACATCCTTCTACCTAAACCCTTGGCCGACTCACCTATCGACCTAACCCACTCTGTGTCTAAGGGTGTTGATACTGTTAAGCCTATGGGTAAAAAGTCTAAGGAGAAACCCATAGTAAACGCTAAAGGAAAAAAGAATGCCCATTTGATTTCACGAATGGAAAGAAATAAGCCAAAACCTCCTGTTGATCCAAACCCTATCGTGTTGAGTGAGGACTCTGATTCAGAAGTGGAACGTTACTTGGCTAGCGAGTACCCCTATTTGGAAGGTTTGTGTGCCGAACCCTCGTATGAATTTGTTTCAAACCTACCCCCTTGCCTACAGAATGACCCTAACTTCCCAGGCATTAAACTGCCTTGTGAAGCCCCCGATCATTCATCCAAACCCTCTCCTGCTTTGTCAAAACCTACAGTGCCACCCTGTGATCAATGCAGATCGTGGTTAGAGAGATATTATCTTGATGTTCCAATTCTACAGTCCAGAATTCACTCTTTGGAGGACTAGGTTGCACTGCTTACCAGTCAAAAGGCTAAGCTACAAGCTGCTGATAAAAAACAAAGGACGACAGGCTCTATCTTGTTTAAAAATGTGGAATCAGCCACAACTGTCGTGAATTCTAAGTTAACATGATTGAACAACCTTCGTCATCACACAGGTATATTTTATCACTTGTTTATATAACGAATTCGAATTCGGTTTTGGATAAATCTATTTACAACATAGATTTGCTCTGTTACATTGTATGCATTCTATACATAGCTTTGCTTTGACTAAATGGAAGTTCGTTTTCCCAGTTTATCTTCGATTGGATTTTCATCGATTTGATTGATCTTGGTGTGGATTTGATTTGTTTGATTTAGCTAAAATGAATGCTCTGCTGTCAATTGAAGTCATTTGTATCTATTCTAGACAGAAGTTGTTTCTCATATTCAATTTTGAACACAATCATATTTCGTTTGGATTCCATTATAATGTATACGCTTTGATTGGCAACAATTTTGATATGGTTAATTGTTACGGTTTTATGTCCCATATGACTTTCGACCAACAAGAGTGCAATTCAGATTATTTTCAATATGATTATGTTAATATGCATCCAAATCGTGAATAGATTCAATTCATAACGGTTATACCCAGTCGGTTAATTCGCATTGGTTTACTATTAGTTCCACCATGTTATCGGTTGGATTCGTAATGGCAATGGGTACTCTGTTTGAATGTGATTTGTAAAACGAGATTGACTATATCCATAATTATGATTTGTTTCTATATTAAACTCAATCGTGATTTGTTTTGATTATTTGCACAGTTTGCGATTATAACTTCTGTTGATTCTATTAAAAATTGCAATCACAATTAATCGATCCTGTCTGTTGACTGTGCAAGGATCAATCACAAATTTGGTTGGGTTGATGCTGTTACGTATGATTTCATTTTCACATAATCGAAACAGTCTTTCCAGCTGTGTATTCAAGCGATGTGAATCTTTTGCTACATCATTATAGCTATAAAAAGAGGAAAATGGTTGTGTTATATTAGATCATATCACATACGATATGACTCATTATCGATTTCAATTGATATGAAACAGTCTTGTTACTGTTTGACCCGATTTTATGGTAACAGTAAAACAAAGTATTCTCACCCCTGTTTTCGATTGAATCACTTTTTATTATGTTTAATGTTGAAAGATAAAATCATTTGAATCATGAGTGATTCATTTTAAATGATCATTGGAAGAAAATTGGTTTTAATTATTTTAAAAGATTTGATTTGATTTTAATTCAGATCCTGTATGTTATTTTAGACTAGCTACAGAATCAGATGATTCTGTAGCTAAGTCTTTAGAGTTAGATTTTTATTGTTTTGTTAATAAAATATCTTTCTAATTTGTTATTTTTGATCTATTGCAGGTCAATTTGAAATTGCATTGGAGTTGATGAGCAATTAGAAGATATTTGAGATATTTTATTTGCATTTTGATTTCCTAGTTTAGTTGATTTTGGGAATATCTTCCCAGATTATGTAACACAGTTTGATATTATCCACAGGGAGGTTTTACCCTGTGGAAAGACTTATATATACTCATTATTTTTGTAATAATATCATCCTCATTCGTGGGAGAACAAGGATATGGAATTTTAATACAGACTGAGGAAGAATTTGGTGTTTTGTTACAGCTTTAGCTTCTCATGATATCGATATTTCGTTTCATGTTATGTATATCAATTTGTATTTGGTTAATGACTACTTTAGCTATCTTAATCTTTTGCAAATGATATAATTTAATCACTGTAATCCATATCTGATTTCTTCCAAGCATTTAAAAAACATAGCAGTTGCTTAATTCAATTTGTGAATGACAAATTTCTCTTCTTCATAAGTTGGATTATTAAGTATAAGTTTTTTGCATAACAGGTTTCCCTTATTGCAGAGATTTATAAATCATATAATTGTTATGATTTTTTATGTCTTGTTTGTCCCGTAAACAACTCAAAGAGCAGCACAACCTATCGTTTACAAGAAGCTTTTGGATTATCCGGTGCGAGTTTCCTTCCTCTGACCAGCTTCAAAGTCATCATACACAGGACAAATTTGGAGCGTTTCCAGGTCAGTTAGTCATTTGTTTGTTTAGTATATATAGTTGTAGTTTAGTTTAGATATAAGTTTAGTTAGATATATATGTGTGTTTTAGTATACTAGATTGTTTAATTTCAGTAAGTTTTATTTCTTATTCATCAAACCATAAAATCAAAAAGAAAAAGAAATACCTTTCTCTGTCGTAGGACAGATTGCAAATGAGTTTTACAGGTTTTATTCAAATCTGCAAGTTGTAGATAATGTACATTTGTGAATAAGTTATAATTCAATTAGTAATTAGATAATTAATTATTAGAGTTAGTGTAATAGTAATTAGTAGTTTGTATATAGAATAGTTAGAGTAGTTTATATTTAGTTTTAGTTTAATTTATTTAGTAGTTTGTTTAATAATTAGATTAGTGTATTAGTTTGTTTGTTTTTAGTTAATTAGTTTTATTAGTTTTAGTTAGTTTAGTTAGTTTTATTTGTTTTAGTTAGATTAGTTAGTTTAGATTAGTCTTCTCTTTGGTTTTCTTAGAACCTTAGAACGGCCAACGGAGCCGTTAAACCCGTCAGGGTGGTCCATTCCAAACGGCTTGGGTTATTTAGACAACCTCGGACCGGTTCCACTCTCTCAGTTGACGGATGGTCAATTTCGCCCGTCAATAGGTCGCCAATTCTGTTGTGGGTGGAAATATCCCCTACGGACTAGCATTAAGGGTTTTATCATGCAGGCATAAATTACCTAAGGTATCCTACTCTCTACCAACATCCCCATCATAACCCCACTATTCATGAGCAAATAGAAGGTTAAAATATCAAGTTAACGTACCTTATTTTCCATGTTTGATGTCGATCCCTTTTCACGTTTGGTCGCTCTTTGATTGCAACTCTCCTCCCGATGCTAACCTCCATTCATAAAAGACAAACAAAGAGCTACACATGCATTTGATCTATGAACTAATGGGTTAGAGATTTAATCAATACATAGACAATATTAAACATTAACAATCTCATATGGTGGGACAGAAAAAGTATTTCTTTATTGAACTCACAAGAATACCTTACAAAATGTGAGCGACCACTGCTCCACAAAACTGGTCCTGGGCTCCTCTTCAACTGTACTCCAACTGCTTTTCTTTATGCTTCTCTTCACACAAGGATGTCTAAAGGTTGGGACAAAGGGAATGCCAAATTGGGTAGAGTTTTTTTACTATGATTTTCCTCGTTTCAAATGGGACCCCTAGCCCTTCTTTTATAGGCTAGAAAGAGATAGGTATTTGGTCGAGTGACTGGCTGTGAGTGGCTGAAAGGTTTAGTTAACTTACCCAAAACTCTGTGTTTTGTTAGCAACTTTCCATTTTTCATGCTTTTGTAGGTACTCGCGGGCTGTAGTGGGTCATCTAGCATGTACACGTGGGCTGTAGTGGGTCAGATAGTGTGTACACGTGGGTTGTAGTGGAGCAGGGCACGTGTGCCCTCAAAAAGGATGTTTTTAAGAAGAGATGCTCAGTAGTGGCTTGGCAAAGAAGGAATATGACATAGCATGTTACCAGATAAGCATGTTTTGTGCAAATTAGGGTTATAACAAGGGGGATTTCACCCATTTCCACGAAACCCCCTCCAAGTATTGAGGTCATTTCCTTTGATTGGAATGGACTAATGACACCTCTCCTTCCTTCCTACTTGCCTTTACAAATCATTTTGCAAGTTTGCAATATAAACATGTGTCACTCTATTATAGACGAATACGGTTATGCTAGCCTTTTATCCTCAAACGCTTAAAAAGCTTTAGGTTCCCCTCAACTTGTGACTAAAACTCAAAATCTGTTGGCTTTTAAAGAAGAGTCAGTCAACCTTTAGGGATCCTTCATCAATTACCTGTTACCTTAGGAGGGGAAAATGTCTATATTGATGTGATGATAGTCTAAGGCTCCTTGGACTTTAATTTTCTCCTTGGGCTGGACTATGTTTATGCTATGAAAGTTGTTGTGTCTACACTCTTTTGAGTGATGTATTTCCCTCATAATGGAAACATTGTGATCATTGACCAATTTTCATTCGTTGGCCCTCATATGATGACCAACCATCCAACTTCCCTGAACGTTCCTTACATGAAAGCAATATCCACCCCGCCATAGGTTAATTATGTGGCAACATGTCCCATGCTTTCAACTGCCGATGAGAAGGAGCCTCTCATTGTATGCTCATCTTATCTGGATTTAAATCCGGTAGTTGACATGGTAACTTTTTTATTAGGGATCTTGGAGTATATTCTTCCCCCTATTGATCTGAGTGAGTCCCTTACCATGTATTACTTCCAGAGTGTCATTCTTCCGTCTAATGAAGACCTCTTGGAAGCCATGGTAGTGAGC
>ML839267.1:22179-43242 GCA_009831015.1 Picea engelmannii | reverse complement strand
AGTGGAAAATAAGATGGAGCAATAAAGATGAATTATATTAAACAAGATGTCACAAAAACAAATACATAACTAGAGAACTAGTGTTCTTCATTAAAATATTACAATAGCAGGGAGCCTAGCTCAACCATCCAACCTTTAAAAAATATAAAAATTGAGTATATATACTCAAATAAACTCGCCCCCCTATAGAAGAATGCTCTTGTAACTGTATTCAAGGATTGACGTCTGCATATTCCTCTGTCAGACTGCACTTTCACTCTTTTGTCAGAAATAATTTCAGATCGGTATGGGCTTTGCAGGAGAATCTGTTGACAGGGGGACCTTGGGTTGACAGTCTGCCTCCACGACCAGTTTTTCCATGCTTTCCATTTATGGGGTGAGAAGAGGTTTCAAATGACACCCTTATCTTCAATAACTTCCTTCATTGGGATCAGGACGAGGCCTGACACCCATGAATGTTTCAAGGTGGTGCCCACGACTTCTTCAAGTTAATCCTGACGCCTCGAGGCTCTAAAAATCTCTGTGAAATCGACACCCCTTCCTTCATGCTCTCAGAGCTCCTAGTGCCAACTTCTCCTTCACTGCATTTTCCTGCATGTGACCTCGGGCCATGAACATGGGCCCAAACTTCCTAAGGAATTTCGGTACTTCTCTTATCAGGAGTTTTCATACTCCTGACTTTATATTTCCTGATGCACGAAACCACGAAATCATCGATCAGGCGCCACGTGCTCCACTAGTTTGAACGACCCAGATCGATTTTGAAATATTGTGAATCATGGAAATTTCTTGTGGCTCATTTCAAAACCCCCAAAGCTTGATTCCATGACATCATTTAATCCATTTCCACCTTCCCCCACTGGATCAGATGACTCCCATGAATCTCGGGTTTCGAGACTTCGGCATATCGACAATTGACACTTTAGCCCATCGTCATTTTAGGACTCAGGAATTATGCACACTTCTCACTTCAATTCTCCTGAAGCTCATTTCCTCGAAGGATTGGAATGGATTCCACCTGTCCCCTTCAAATATCAACGACTCATACTTACTTCACAGTTTCAAGACCTTGGACCCTTTTCTCTGGTGTTAAACTCCGTTGAAATCTTTAAACCTGCATGTTTCTTAATTCGATTCTGGACTAAGTCTCTCGAGTGTTGTGCTTTGTGCTCATGGTTGCAGCCTACGGCCCTTGAAAACTATTAGTGATAACATTTGGATCCACAGGGGGATGGCATGCTCCCTGCGAGTTGTCAATAATGTGTAGTTCCAGTTCCTTAGTTGTTGGGTTATGGAGTCATGCTCAAAATATTCACAGAAGAAAACAAGGAAATATGTACACTGCTCTATTAAAATAAAAACAAACACATGGAATCTAGAAGGAGCTTATTTATGTACAATCCTAAACTAACTGAAAATTTTACAAAATGTTAGGTTAAAGCAAACTTCCACCATATCCATTCAAGTAACTGTCTAACTGGAAGGACCTTGGTTCTGTCAATGATTGATAACATATGATGCAACTGTGATAGTAGAATGATTACTTCCTTTAGATTTCCTCTAAATGATGAAAACAAGATGAATATGAGAGGCTTCAAAATGTGGAGGAACTGCAACTCCATGTACTCCCTGGTTGGCTCATAGAATAGGTGATAGAAAGCATGTTTTGTCTGGCATCTGCTCACACATGGATGGATATCTATGGAAAGCTCATCTGAATGAGAGGTTGATGCAGGCTGACTGATTTCAGATGATGGTTTCTCACTTACAGGCTCTGAGTAGGCTGTAAACTGCATCTTTGGATCCTCCTCTTTTTCTCCATGGCTCTCCCAAGGATCAGATTCATAATAATCATAAATAGGGACCATGGGAAAGCTCTACTTTTTGTCATGTCATTCAGTATCTTCATAGTGATCAAATGTAGGATAATATTGTTTCTCATCATCACTAGAATATTCATCAAAAAATAGTTTCCCTTCATATCTATTATCCATCTTGATCCCATCGATAATATAATTGTTAAAAATATCAATTTCAGGGACAACAGTAACTGTTGCTTCTGGTTGTTCATACATATGATTTTTCTCTTTAATCCTAGTTAAAAATATATCATGGGAAACCTCTTGAAGGAAAAGAGAAGAATCCTCCTCCACAACCATCTCTTCTTCATCATAAGCAGGGCTGCCAGGAACATCTTCTTGAACCCCATATCTAGGAGAGCTATCTATTGTAGACAACATCTTCTCTATAAACTCAGAATTTTCACAAGAGGCATGTTGATCTTTATGAACGCTTAAAAGAACATATGTATCTGAAATGATGTTAGATGTTTCTGTGATAGGGATAACATAATGAATATCATTCCACACATCTAGATTTTCATAGAAAATGATTTCTTATATAGTAAAATCTTCATCACAAACATGGTTTTCAGGACCAACAGAGGCTTCATGAAACAAATAAAATTCATCACAACAACTTTCATAAAGATTCTCAGCTGGAAAATAATCCTTGCAAAATAAATTGAAAGATGTATGAAAACCTGTCAAAGAATTGATGCTTGTAGTGGGAAGATATTGACACCAATCAAGAGAAACCCCCCCTAATGAATACTTGAAAATCTTAATCTGGACATCTTTATGCACGATATGAAATTGATGAATAAATTCATGAAATTCCAACAAATGTTGAGATGGTACTTCCCACTCTTTTCCTAGAAATTCAGGGAGGGTATCTTCCCATTCATCTCTAGCAGGCAGTGGATTTGGGAAACCAACTATTTTCAAAAAATCATAGAAGGCATACCTTGGAGCCAAAATCTCTTTCATTTCAAACCAGTGGAGTCACCAGTGGATGCTTTAGGCATGGTGTAATGTCCCCAAGGGCAAGCCCAGTTGTAAATCTTGTTTATGAAATGAAATGTAAAAATGTCTTATAGGATGGTGAGCCAAGTTTATCTAAGCTGGTGGGCTTATGTGACTATTAGGCCAGAGAGGATAAGTGTTGAAGGCCAAGATCCTGATTTTGTACATGTATTTATGCACATTATTAATAAAAATATAAGCACCGCCGCGTGAAGACCGACCACGATGAATGAGTGATGGGGGACTAAGCTTCCATAGAGTGGGCAAGGGATTAGGGGTTGGAAGGTGGGAAGAGGGGATAAGTGTTGAGCCTAGGGGGATAAGCCTAGGGGCTTAAGTCCTTGGGGAATAATATTAAAATATTATTCCAAAAGACATGTGAATATTATGTTTTATCATAAGTTCTTTTTGGAAAGACAAGCAACTTCCAAATGGAAGGAACGTGAGCTGAAAGAATGCATGCAGTTGCATGGGTGACAAGTGTCAACCCAGGCGCATGCAAATAAAATGGCTAAGATGAGTCATGATGGGGGTTCCGCCTCCATTCTACCCAACCATCTGAACATTAACGGTCTGACCTCTGTAAGAATACCCTGGTGCATCCCTGAAAGTCGAAAAGCCTGTGTCAATTTTTGAGATAGTCGGTACATCCTCTGTCTGAATAGTTTTGAGCCTGTGTGTGGGATCTCTATACACTTGGTGCAATCCTGAAACAAAAACCGTGAGTCCATCCCATGATTGCGGAGCCTGTTTGGGAAGCCATGTATGTTTTCCCAGTTGGTTGTTGTGGCCACACAATGCTGGACTGCGCATGGCTTACTGGCCAGTGCGAGTTCATGCTTATCCTGTGTGTAACCTCTCTCCGGGTGAGGGAGGTGATTTTTGTTGGGAGAGGTAGGTTGTTAGGCCTGTGAGCAAATCTCTCCAGGTGAGAGAGTTTGTAGGGAAGTGGTTTCTTCCAGAGAGTGTCCAGCACCAACTTCGGGCTCTGAGACTTCCTGATTCGGCCTATTGTTGAGACCCAGAGAGGGAGGTGTAGCACTGATGGACTGTGCTTGTGAAGGTGTATACTCCCGGGCGGAACAAGAATGTGGGGAATGAGAGTCTAGGAGTAGTGGGCATAAGATGGCGTCCTGGAAAGAATCCTTCCAGTTGTTCTATGTTGTTTTCCCTATAACCTCAGCCTAGCCTAGGATTCCCTGCCTTGGGGTGGAGCTTAGTCCCAGCTCGGGGGTGACCCACTACTGAGCTTGATGATTAGCATGGTCTAAGGTTGGGAGGTTCGTGGAAGGCCTACATGTGGTTGGTGGAATTACCACCGTTTCAAAGATAAGTACCAGATGATGTTTTAATTATGTTTCTGCATGTCTGTGTATTTATATTTATCATGTATCCTATTGTGCATACGTATTAATGTTAAAGCCATCGATTATTTATAATAGCAGTAATTTTTATATTTACTCTGAGTTTAAATGTGTTTCATTTGTTTAAATGCATGTATTATATATAGAATTAAGTATGAGATTGTTGTTCCACATTGTAATGTTGGCCTGATCATAGAGTTGATGGTCGGGATCATTACAGTTTGGTATCGGAGCCACGGTTTCGACGCTGAGCCTAGATGGGCCAGTTGAGTGGTCTTTGGACCGAGGGTTTGAGGAGAAATTGTGTCCGGAGGACCAATTTCGGACCTTTAAATGTTCTTGAGTGTCAGGGACTTACTTGACCATGTAACCAAGCTCAGGAGGTGTAGCAGTGTTATGAAACCACAGCCGAGGTGGCATTTGGCCACAAGGAGAGGGGACTCCACACTAGAAGTGTTGGAGCCAGAGGATCTATTCGGGAGGGAAGGGGAACACTCGTGAACGTCAGATCTGGAAAACATGCGCAGGGTTTAAAAACACTTTGGAGTTGCACAGGAACGCGGAAATCGCGATACGTGAAATCTCAAAATGATCTACACCGTAGATTGTAAGTGATCGTTGGATCAAGTGGAAGAGTAGACAGTAATTTCAGAATTTCGGCAAATGGAAGTTCGATATATGTGGATGGATGAACTCCCGATTCTCGAAACCCTGAAACGCTGAAAAGATCTGCACCGTAGATATGAGAGAAGTCTAACCGTTGGATTTCCTTGGAATGGATGTGGACACATGGGTGTGCACCATGTGCCAGTGAGTCAAGAAGACAAGCGAGAATGGTGGGACACGATGACATCACCGAGGGTGACATGGACCCTCCTGAACATGCCACACACCACCATGCTTAAGGGAAATAGCTATACTATGGGCTTGGAGGGTAAGGAGATAGAAATTTTAGAAGTCGGGGATTGAAGTGACAAGAGACTTGGAGTCATTGCTTCGTGAACTCCCAGGTACCGAAGACCCAAAAACCAAAGTGTCGAAACCCTGAAGTCCCAAAGTCCCAAAATTTTTGAAGACAAAAGAACTGTTGAGGATTTAATTGTTGGATACTCATGGACGAAAACCCCAAAAACTGAAAGCGAGTATGAGAGTCTCATGGACTGAGACCTCAAAACCAGAAGTCTTGAAATTTGCAGAGCCAAACAGAGCTCAGAAAACTTAGTGGATTCGAAACATTTTTCTTATTCACGTTGGTTTATGAATGTTGAAGTTTTATTAAGGGTTTAAGGCCTGAAAAACTTTAGTTGACTGGACATTTCATGTGCAGAGTTCAACGAGTGTCAGGACAACCGAGTATATAAATGGAAGAGGTGCATATTGCCTCTGAATTAGAGGATGAAAGAGAAGGAAGGGATGTCAACCTGGGAGTCGAAGGATTGAACTCCAATGGGAATGAAAGGGAATTGGATAAGGAAGGACATATGATGAAAATCATTGAAAGATTGCAGAAATATGCCCAGGCTCACTGAGCTGATAGCCGAAATATCATGAGAGTCAGGGATCAGTAGGGTGAATTCAACTTAAAAATGTTGAAGAGCCTAGAAAGAATGGAAAGAAAATTGGAGAAGGGGAGTGACTCAAGAAATACATAGAGTCGTAGGACCCCTGAGAGGAAAAGAAGATCAAGTAATGTCAGGACCCCTGAGAGGAGAAGCAGATTGAGGAGTGGTAGCAGACATCATCGTCTCTCCCTAAAGCATTCTAGTAAGGAAGCACACAGTAGTTCAAGTCCATCTCCTACCAGAAAGCATAGGAGATCTGGGATGGATGAATTGAAAGGGGAGATGAATAAGATTAAGCCTCCTACATTTGATGGAGAACATAAGAAGGAGGAAGATGCTGAAACATGGTTGCTTGGCATGAGGAAATATTTCCAACTGTAGAATTATTCCTCTCATCAGAAGGAAGAATTGCAATGTATCAATTGAAATGAAAAGAATCCATGTGCTGGGATTAGTTTGTGTAGGTGCAACACATTAGTGAGAAAGATATCACTTGGAAGGAGTTCAAGAGGTATTTCAAGAAGAAATACTTGACTAAAAGATACTATGATAGAAATATGAAGGAGTTCTTTGAACTCAAGCTAGGCAGCATGACCATTGATGAATACGAACGAAGTTTCTTGGAACTACTGAAGTATGTTCCATTCATCAAAGATGAGGCTGTCAAGATTTAGAGGTATCTGAGTGGACTACCACCTGCCATTGGTGACAAGATTTAGTATGATGATCCTAAGACTATGGAAGAAACAATAAGAAGGGATAAATTCTTATATGAACAGCAAAGAGAAAAGCCTACCTTTTGAAAGGATTGGGAGGACCAGAGGAAGTTTAAGAAGGAACAGAGGAAGAAGGGGATCAAACCTCCCTTTCTCAGAAATAATCCTCAAGAACATCCATCGTTTAGAGAGCCGAGAATGGCTGAAGTGGAGGAACAAAGGAAAAGATAGACACCCATTCAGTGTTGGGGTTGTAAAGGGAACCACAAGTACAGGTATTGTCCCCATAAAAATGGCAAATCCAGAGCTTTCCATATTGTTCAACAAGCTGAAACAATGGAGGACATGGGCAGTAGAATGCCAAGGATCTACGTAGCCCTGGACAACAAACAAGATGAATTTAAATCGCACATGATTGAAGTGGAAGGTATGATTGAAAACCAACCATTTATTATTTTAATTGATTCAGGAGCTAGCCATAGTTATGTAGATCCTAGGGTGGTGGAAAGTTTGCATTTATCAAGAAGCAAACATGAAAAGTCTTGGTTAGTGCAGTTGGCTACAGGAACCAAGAGGAAGGTCACTGAGTTGATTAAGTCATGTTCTGTAGACATGAATGGATTAAGCACGAAGGCTAAATTGAATATTCTACCTTTAGGTTCTTACGACTACTTAATTGGGATGGAATAGTTGGACTAGCACCATGCCCTTATGGACTGTTGTAACAAGAAGTTTACATGCCTAGATGAGGAGGGAAATCAAAAAATAGTCCAAGGAATTCCCAAGGCTATGGCTATTAGAGAAATCTGAGCCATGCAGCTGAAGAAGTGTTATAGGAAAGGCTATCAATTATTTGCAGTCTATGTGGAGGAAGCATCCAAAGATGAAGTCTCAAATATTGGGGACCATGAGGTACTAACAGAGTTCGAGGATGTATTTTAGGAGGTACCTAGACTACCTCCAAAGGGAGACATTGATTTTTCTATAAATTTGATGCCTGGAGAAGCTCCAGTGTCGAAAGATCCTTATAGAATGAGTACGCCAGAGCTGAAAGAGTTGCAATTGCATCTTGAAGAGATTATAAAGAAGGGGTACATTCACCCCAGCATGTCACCTTGGAGTGCCCTGGTACTATTCATGAAGAAGAAGGATGGGACGTTGAGGTTGTGCATTGATTTCAAATAGTTGAACAAGGTAACTGTCAAGAACAAGTATCCTCTGTCGAGGATCGATGATCTTTTCAATCAGTTGAAGGGTGAAAAAATATTTTCAAAGATATATCTCATATCGAGATATCACCAGGTAAGAATAAAAGATGAGGAAATTAGAAAGACCGCCTTTAGAACAAGGTATGGTCATTAGGAGTTCACACTGGTACCATTTGGGCTGTCAAACGCACCTACTGTTTTTATGTGCTTGATGAATGGTGTATTCAGGGACTATCTAGATGAGTTTTTCATAGTCTTCTTGGATGACATTTTGGTGTATTCCAAGTCAGAAGTGGAGCATGAACAACAACTGAGAATGGTGTTGCAGGTGTTGAGAGAACATGAGTTGTATGCCAAGTTGATAAAATGCTCATTTTATCAAAGGCAGATCCATTACTTGGGGCACATTATTTCAGAGGAAGGGATCGTCGTGGATCCTGAGAAGGTTGAGGCCATCTGAGAATGGTCAGTGCCAAGGAATGTGGTAGAATTTAGATCCTTTATGGGTCTGGTGGGCTACTACAGAAGGTTTATAACAGGGTTCTCAAAGATAGCTCACCCTATCACTTCTTTGCAAAGAAAGGAGAAAAAGTTTTAGTGGACTGAAGAGTGTGAGAAAGGTTTCTAGAGATTGAAGTAGCTATTAACTAGCGCTCCAATCTTGAGGATTGCAGATCCAAATATGGATTTCATGGTGTGCACAGATGCGTGTAAGGAAGGGTTGGGAGGAGTTCTTAGCCAAGATGGATTTGTAATCTGTTATGAGTCCAGGAAGCTGAAAGAGCATGAAAAGAATTATGCCACTCATGATTTGGAGCTGGCAGAAATCGTCCAAGCTCTGAGGAAATGGAGACATTACCTCATGGGAAGGAGATTCGAATTGAGAACAGACCATAACGATCTGAAATATTTATTTGATCAACCAACCTTAAATGCTAGACAAAGCAGGTGGCTGGAATTTCTGTGTGAATACGACTTTGATATCAAGCATATCAAAGGGAAGGAAAACAAGGTGGTTGATGAACTCAGCAGAAAGGTGCATGAATTACATGCTACATCCATTAGCATGTATATGACTGATATTAAAGATAGAATTTTGGAAGTTTCAAATGCAGATTTGCAGTAAAAAAACTTGGTAGAAAAGCTACAGCAGAGTGAAAGGCCACAGAAAAGGGAAAATTACACCTTGGAAGCTAATGAATTACTTATGTATAAAGACAGAGTGTATATACCCAATGTCTAGGAATTGAAACTTGCGATTCTAAAAGAAATGCATAACGTGACTTATGTTGGACACCCTGGATATCAGAAGACTGTGGCAGCAGTCAAAAGCCATTACTTTTGGACAGGTATGAAGAGAGAGATAGTTGAATACATCACCATATGTATGGAATGCTAGAAATTTAAGGCTGAGAATAGGCACCCAGTAGGGTTGTTGCAGCCTTTACCCATTCCTAAATGGAAGTGGGAAGTGGTGACCATGGATTTTATTATAGGATTGCCCAGAACGAGCAAGCAACACAATTCGATCATGGTTGTGGTGGACAAGCTTATAAAATATGCCCATTTTATTCCACTAAAAACCACTCACAAGGCAACATATGTTCATGACATCTTCTTAAAAGAAGTGGCATGCTTGCATGAAATTCCTAAAACAATTGTGTCTGATAGGGACCCGAAATTCACCTCGAATTTCTGGAAATGACTATTTAAAGGATTCAGAACGAATCTAAATTTTAGTACAGCGTATCATCTCGATTCTGATGGACAGACAGAGAGGGTGAACAGAGTAATAAAGGACATTCTTATAATGTACGTGATGGACAAACCATCAAGATGGGAAGACTACTTGCATTTGGTAGAATTCACCTACAATAATGGGTATCATGCATTGTTGAAGATGAGCCCATTTGAAGCACTTTATGGAAGAAAGTGCAACACTCCAGTGAGCTGGGATAATCCAGCTGATAGAGTAGTAGTTGGGCCA
Source organism: Picea engelmannii (assembly GCA_009831015.1). Lineage (NCBI taxonomy): Eukaryota > Viridiplantae > Streptophyta > Pinopsida > Pinales > Pinaceae > Picea > Picea engelmannii. The sequence continues at coordinate 33,541 of ML839267.1, read as the reverse complement.
GAGATGCTCAAGGAGATGGAGGACCAAATGATAAAAATTGAACTGAATTTGAAAGATGCCCAGGATAGGAAGAAACATTATGCTGATAAGAACAGAACCCACAGACAATTCAAAGTGGGTGATCATGTTTTCCTGAAAGTGAAAACTAATAGGAGTTCCCTGAAGCTGGGAAGTTGCGCCAAGTTGGCAGCCAGATTTTGTGGGCCATTTGAAATTCTGGAAAGGATTGGGCCAGTTGCATATAATCTTGCATTACCTACATCTATGATTGTACATAATGTGTTTCATGTTTCATTGCATAATAAATATATACCTAATGCTAATCATGTTATCGATCAGAATGTGATTTAGGTAGAACTAGAAGGTGTCATGCAAGTGCATCCCATGCACATATTGGAAAGGAAAAACAAATAGCTCTGAAATCGAGCTATAGGGCTTGTAAAGGTCTAACGGACCTGGTACGGTCCTGAGGATGCAACATGGGAGCATGAATATGTTATGTGGGTAGAGTACCCGCATCTTTTTGAAAATTTTGAAAAGCTTGCAGATGTTGTGTAAAGTTGCACTGAGGACAGTGTAGAAATAATGGGAGGGGGATTTTAATGTCCCCAAGGCCGAGCCCAGTTGTAAATATTGTTTATGAAATGAGTTGTAAAAATGTCTTATAGGCTAGTGAGCCAAGTTTATATAAGTTGGTGGGCTTATGTGATTATTAGGCTAGAGAGCCTAAGTGTTGAAGTCCAAGAGCCTCATTTTGTACATGTATCTATGCACATTATTAATAAAAATATAAACACTGCCACGTGCAGACCGACCATGATGAATGAGTGATGGGGGACTAAGATTCCATAGAGTGGGCAAGGGATTAGGGGCTGGAAGGTGGGAAGAGGGGCTAAGTGTTGAGCCTAGGGGGCTAAGCCTAGGGGCTTAAGTCCTTGGGGAATAATATTAAAATATTATTCCAAAAGACATGTGAATATTATGTTTTATCTAAGTTCTTTTTGGAAAGACAAGCAACTTCCAAATAGAAGGAACGCGTGATGAAGGAATGCATGCAGTTGCATGGGTGACAAGTGTCAACCCAGGAACATGCAAATAAAATGGCTGAGATGAGTCATGATGGGGGTTCTACCTCCAGTCTACCTGATTGTCTGAGCGTGAACGGTCTGACCTTTGCAAGAATACCCTGGTGCATCCATGAAAGTCGAAAATCCTGTGTTGATTTCTGAGATAGCCGGTACATCCTATTTATGAATAGTTTTGAGCCTGTACGTGGGATCTCTGTACACATGGTGCAATCCTGAAACCAAAACCATGAGTCTATCCCATGATTGCGGAGCCTGTCTGGTAGAATTTAGATCCTTTATGGGTCTGGTGGGCTACTACAGAAGGTTTATAACAGGGTTCTCAAAGATAGCTCACCCTATCACTTCTTTGCAAATAAAGGAGAAAAAGTTTTAGTGGACTGAAGAGTGTGAGAAAGGTTTCTAGCGATTGAAGTAGCTATTAACTAGCGCTCCAATCTTGAGGATTGCAGATCCAAATATGGATTTCATGGTGTGCACAGATGCATGTAAGGAAGGGTTGGGAGGAGTTCTCAGCCAAGATGGATTTGTAATCTGTTATGAGTCCAGGAAGTTGAAAGAGCATGAAAAGAATTATGCCACTCATGATTTGGAGCTGGCAGCAATCATCCAAGCTCTGAGGAAATGGAGACATTACCTCATGGGAAGGAGATTCGAATTGAGAACAGACCATAACGATCTGAAATATTTATTTGATCAACCAACCTTAAATGCTAGACAAAGCAGGTGGCTGGAATTTTTGTGTGAATACGACTTTGATATCAAGCATATCAAAGGGAAGGAAAACAAGGTGGTTGATGAACTCAGCAGAAAGGTGCATGAATTACATGCTACATCCATTAGCATGTATATGACTGATATTAAAGATAGAATTTTGGAAGTTGCAAATGCAGATTTGCAGTAGAAAAACTTGGTAGAAAAGCTACAGCAGAGTGAAAGGCCACAGAAAAGGGAAAATTACACCTTGGAAGCTAATGAATTACTTATGTATAAAGACAGAGTGTATATACCCAATGTCTAGGAATTGAAACTTGCGATTCTAAAAGAAATGCATAATGTGACTTATGTTGGACACCCTGGATATCAGAAGACTGTGGCAGCAGTCAAAAGCCATTACTTTTGGACGGGTATGAAGAGAGAGATAGTTGAATACATCACCATATGTATGGAATGCTAGAAATTTAAGGCTGAGAATAGGCACCCAGTAGGGTTGTTTCAGCCTTTACCCATTCCTAAATGGAAGTGGGAAGTGGTGACCATGGATTTTATTACAGGATTGCCCAGAACGAGCAAGCAACACAATTCGATCATGGTTTTGGTGGACAAGCTTATAAAATATGCCCATTTTATTCCACTAAAAACCACTCACAAGGCAACATATGTTCATGACATCTTCTTAAAAGAAGTGGCATGCTTGCATGAAATTCCTAAAACAATTGTGTCTGATAGGGACCCAAAATTCACCTAGAATTTCTGGAAATGACTATTTAAAGGATTCAGAACGAATCTAAATTTTAGTACAGCGTATCATCTCGAGTCTGATGGACAGACAGAGAGGGTGAACAGAGTAATAAAGGACATTCTTATAATGTACGTGATGGACAAACCATAAAGATGGGAAGACTACTTGCATTTGGTAGAATTCACCTACAATAATGGGTATCATGCATTGTTGAAGATGAGCCCATTTGAAGCACTTTATGGAAAAAAGTGCAACACTCCAGTGAGCTGGGATAATCCAGCTGATAGAGTAGTAGTTGGGCCAGAGATGCTCAAGGAGATGGAGGACCAAATGATAAAAATTGAACTGAATTTGAAACATGCCCAGGATAGGAAGAAACATTATGCTGATAAGAATAGAACCCACAGAGAATTCAAAGTGGGTGATCATGTTTTCCTGAAAGTGAAAACTAATAGGAGTTCCCTGAAGATGGGAAGTTGCGCCAAGTTGGCAGCCAGATTTTGTGGGCCATTTGAAATTCTGGAAAGGATTGGGCCAGTTGCATATAAGCTTGCATTACCTACATCTATGATTGTACATAATGTGTTTCATGTTTCATTGCATAATAAATATATACCTAATGCTAATCATGTTATCGATCAGAATGTGATTTAGGTAGAACTAGAAGGTGTCATGCAAGTGCATCCCGTGCACATATTGGAAAGGAAAAAAAAATAGCTCTGAAATCGAGCTATAGGGATTGTAAAGGTCTAACGGACCTGGTACGGTCCTGAGGATGCAACATGGGAGCATGAATATGTTATGTGGGTAGAGTACCCGCATCTTTTTGAAAATTTTGAAAAGCTTGCAGATGTTGTGTAAAGTTGCATTGAGGACAGTGTAGAAATAATGGGAGGGGGATTTTAATGTCCCCAAGGCCGAGCCCAGTTGTAAATATTGTTTATGAAATGAGTTGTAAAAATGTCTTATAGGCTAGTGAGCGAAGTTTATATAAGTTGGTGGGCTTATGTGATTATTAGGCTAGAGAGCCTAAGTGTTGAAGTCCAAGAGCCTCATTTTGTACATGTATCTATGCACATTATTAATAAAAATATAAACACTTCCACGTGCAGACCGACCATGATGAATGAGTGATGGGGGACTAAGATTCCATAGAGTGGGAAAGGGATTAGGGGCTGGAAGGTGGGAAGAGGGGCTAAGTTTTGAGCCTAGGGGGCTAATCCTAGGGGCTTAAGTCCTTGGGGAATAATATTAAAATATTATTCCAAAAGACATGTAAATATTATGTTTTATCTAAGTTCTTTTTGGAAAGACAAGCAACTTCCAAATAGAAGGAACGCGTGATGAAGGAATGCATGCAGTTGCATGGGTGACAAGTGTCAACCCAGGAACATGCAAATAAAATGGCTGAGATGAGTCATGATGGGGGTTCTACCTCCCTTCTACCTGATTGTCTGAACGTGAACGGTCTGACCTCTGCAAGAATACCCTGGTGCATCCATGAAAGTCGAAAATCCTGTGTTGATTTATGAGATAGCCGGTACATCCTATTTCTGAATAGTTTTGAGCCTGTACGTGGGATCTCTGTACACATGGTGCAATCCTGAAACCAAAACCGTGAGTCTATCCCATGATTGCGGAGCCTGTTTGGGAAGCAGTGTCAGTTTTCCCAGTTGGTTGTTGTGGTCACGAAGTGCTGGACTGCGCGTGGCTTACTGGATAGTGTGAGTTCATGCTTAGCCTATGCATAACCTCTCTCTAGGTGAGGGAGGTGATTGTTGTTGGAAGAGGCAGGTTGTCAGGCCTGTGAGAAACTCTCTCCAGGTGAGAGAGCTTGCTGGGAAGTGGTTTTTTCCAGAGAGTGTCCAACACCAGCTTCGGGCTCTGAGACTTCCTGATTCAGCCTGTTGCCGAGACCCAGAGAGGGAGGTGTATCACCGATTGTTACACATTATTTTCGTCATCCCTATGATCGTTAATGATGTAAACCTATATGTTGCCTTCAGAGGGGTTAGTGGCGTGAGTTCCTAAAGAGAGAAGGGAGAAGAACTTCTCCTGAGAAAAGAAATTGCTTTTTCCTATGTAAAAACCTTATAAAAAGGGAAGTTCGCAGGTTTCTATATAGGCAGGGTGTGAGATTGACCCATTCTCGCAGGTTTCACTATAGCCAGGGTGCGAGGTGTTCGCAGGTTGCTCTATAGCTAGGGTGCGAGAATTCTAGCACGTGGGAAAAATGAGCATTTTCGCGAATCTTCTAGAAGGAGAAGCTTCTATGGTGAGGTGGCATCTGAATGGTTTGGATCTTACTCGCTTTCATGATTTAGTGGGATCATCCTAACCTCCTCACCTTATCTTCTTCAGCTTATAAAAGGAGAGGAGTTCTCATGGAGAAAGTTAGCTTGAGCTTGGGTTAGCTTTGTTAATTCTTGAGCTTGTTAGCTTTGGCTTGATTAGAGTGGCTTTGAGATTTTCTTTGTCAAGATAGATTGTGAGTAGTTGTCAGATCTATGGTCTCAGAATCCTTGGAACAAGAAGTGTGTGGGGAACGAAGGACAGTTGGAAGGGACTTACGACATCAAGGCAATGGTTGTAATCTCTCTTTCACATTTAATATAATACAGTGATGTGTCTCTTTCCCATAAATATTAATTTCTCTTTATTACATAACTCCTTGATCATATGTATAGATCAACTGTTGAATATATTGAGTTGTTTTCACTTTGATTGGTTTGAACTGTCTTGGTATGGACTGTGCAAGAGCATTGGAGCGAAATTGGTACAACAAAGACCCAAGGAAGCGATCATACAGTATGTTCATGATTCTTGCCTCCTAGTTCATTCAATAGTTAAGATCTAGGGAAAGAGTATCATTCTGTCCTATTTTGTTCTAGATCCAGGTGGATCTAGGAAGATTGGTTTGTGTCTGCACTTACGGATTAATCCTGAAACAACGATGGACTGTGCTTGTGAAGGTGTATACTCCTGGGCGGAATAGGCATGTGGGGAATGAGAGTCCGGGAGTAGTGGGCGTAAGATGGCATCCTGGAAAGAATCCTTCCAGTTTTTCTGTGTTGTTTTCCCTGTAACCTCAGCCTAGCCTAGGATTCCCTACCTTGGGGTGGAGCTTAGTCCCAGCTCAGGGGTGACCCACTGTTGAGCTTGATGAGCAGTGTGGTCTAAGGCTGGGAGGTTCGTGGAAGGCCTGCATGTGGTTGGTTGAATTACCACCATTTCAAAGATAAGTACCAGAGGATGTTTTAATTATGTTTCTGCATGTCTGTGTATTTATATTTATCATGTATCCTGTTGTGCTTACGAATTAATGTTAAATCCATCGATTATTTATAATAGCAGTAATTATTCTATTTACTCTGAGTTTAAACATGTTTAATTTTCTTAAATGCATGTCTTATATATAGAATTAAGTATGATATTGTTGTTCTGTGTTGTAATGTTGGCCCGACCATGGGGTTGATGGTCGGGACCGTTACACATGGAGTCTCCAAGTGAAAAAAGAGCAACTTTGAATGTGTATGGTCTTTGTTCACCATCAAAGACCAGATCTAATCATATTCATTCTCCCAGGGAACTTCTCAAGATGAGAAAGAAGCTGCTAAAAACTTTATGGAGAAAGCTCCTCTGGGTCAGCTTCAGGTGTGCTAGAGGAAGCCACAACTGAAAAAGTTGAGTGGAAATAGTGGAGTCACCATAATGGAGTTGCCAAGTTCAAGTGCAGTCTTCAATGGTTCTGATATCTGATGCACCTTCAGAATCAAAAACTTCGTTGTCATTCAATCCCAGGGAAAAGTCTTCAATTTGTTCCCTTTCAATGGCGCCAGAAATGTTAGCACTAGACTTCACCTTCAGATTGCATTGAAGGTAAGCATGGTACCCATCAGTTTATATGTCACATTTTTGTTTTAAAGAGGTCAAATGGGCGCAGACTCGGTGATAATAGTGTTCTAACTTAGAAATATGGTCTAGCATGCACAAGCATTTGAGGTTTGAAATCAAATTCAGTCAGTAAGTTGGAGTAAGGGTGAATAGAGGGAAGTCTTTGGAGAGGAGAGTGTAGAGGTTTTCTATGGACATCAGGTCTTTAAGTAGCCTAAGGAAGAAAAACTCAAACACAAGATCCTCTTGGATTTAAATTTCAAGGAAAATGAAAGAAATTATAACGACACTATAATGAAAACATTCATCATAATATAGTTACAACAATTCATGTGAATCAATCATTCATGAACTCTCTCAATATCAGAGGAAAATAAGATGGATCAAGAAAGATGACTTAAATTAACCAATATGTCTCAAAAACAAGTACATAACCAGAGAACCAATGTTCTTCATAAAAATATTACAATAATAGGGAGCCTATCTCAACCATTTGACCTTTAGAAAATATAAAAAATGAGTATATATACTCAAATTAACTTGCCCCCCTACAAAAGCACGCTATGGTAACTTTATTCAAGGCCTGATGTCTGCATCCTCCTCTGTCAGACCACACTTGCACTCTTCTGTCAAACGTGATTTCAGATCAGTATGGGATTTGCAGGAGAATCTGTTGACAGGGGGACCTTGGGTTGACAGTATGCAACCATGGACATCTTTTCCACGCTTTCCATTTACGAGGTGAGAAAAGGGTTTCAACTTCTGCCCTTATCTTCAATAACTTTCTTCATTGGGATCAGGAAGAGGCCTGACACCCATGGATGTTTCAAGGTGGTGTCGATGACTTCTTCAAGTCAATCCTGATGCCTCGAGGCTCTGAAAATATCCGTGAAATCGATGCTCGTTCCTTCATGCTCTCAGAGCTCCTGGTGCCAGCTTCTCCTTCATCGCATTTTCTTGCATGCGACCTCGGGCCATGACCATGGGCCAAAATTTCCCAAGGTGTTTTGGGACTTTGCTTATCGGGAGTTTTCATACTCCTGACTTCAGATTTCCTGATGCGCGAAATCACGAAATCATCGATCAGGCGCCACGTGCTCCACTGATTTGAACGACCCATATCTATTTCAAAATTTTGTGAATCGTGACAATTACTTGTGGCTCATTTCAAAATCCCCGAAGCCTGATTCCATGAAATTGTTTAAACCACTTCCACCTGCCCCCACTAGATTGGATGGCTCCCACGAATCCCAGGTTTCGGGACTTTGACATATCGACAATCGACACTTCCTCCCCTCGACATTTCAGGACACAGGGATTATGTGAACTTCTCATTTCAATTCTCCCAAAGCTCATTTCCCCAAAGGCTTGGAATGGATGCCACCTATCCCCTTCAAAGATCAATGGATCATACTTACTTCAGGGTTTCGGGACCTTGGACCCTTTTCTCTGGTGTTAAACTCTGAGCAATTTTTAACTCTAAAACTGTTGAACCACCGATCAGAAATTCACATGGAATCTCAGCTGCTGAAAGATTTAAACCTACATGTTGCTTGATTCGAGTCTGGACTGAGTCACTCAAGTGTTATTCTTTGCGCTCATTATTGTGGTCTGTGGCCCTTGACAACTATTACGGATAACACCATGGAAACCTCCTCCCAACGCTAACTTGGGATGGTTAATGGTTGTAAAATACCTGGGGTATTAATTGTTTCCACCTTATTTTGTTGGAAAACCAAACATTCTGCCACAAACCTTTGAACATCATTTTTAAGGCCAGCCCCAAAAAATTCCTTCTTGACCCTATGGTAGGTTTTTAAAAATCTTGAGTGCCCTCCTACTGGAGAGGTGCGCAATTCCAATAGTACCTTTTGTTTGAGTTGGGAGTTCTTACATAAATATAAGCGATCTTTGTACCATAGTGAATCATTTTTCCATGTAAATGTATCTAATGCACTGGAATCCTTCTGCAACCTTTGAATGAGAGTACACACTTTTTTGTCATTCTTCCATTCATCCCTTACTTCTATTATCCAATCGGGTTGGATGATCAATATAACACAGAGAAAGGCCTCAACATATTCATCCTTCCTTGAGAGTGCATCTGCCACAACATTTTTATTCCCTTTTTTATAGACGATTTCAAAATCATATCCCAATATCTTGCTTACCCATTTTTGTTGTTCTTCTAAAGATAGTCTTTGTTCCAAGAAGTATTTAAGACTATCATGTTTTGTTTTGACCTTGAAATGCCTACCTATTAGGTAAGGATGCCATTTCTTCAATGCATGTAGTATTGCCATCATTTCCTTCTCATAAATGGGTTTGTGTAAGTCCTTTCCCTTGAGTGGTTGACATTAAAAAGAAAGGGGCCTTCCTTCTTGCATTAGGATAGCACCAATTCCATTTCCTGAGGCATCACATTCCAAAATAAAGGTTTTTGTGAAGTCTGGAGTGGTCAAGATAGGAGCTTTGCACATCACCTCTTTAATTTGTTCAAAAGATTTAGTTGCCTATAGAGTCCATGAAAATGAATCCTTCTTAGTTAGTGCCATTAAAGGTGCTGCTATTCTTCCATAATGCCGAAAAAACTTGCGGTAGTAACCTGTCAAACCCAAAAATCCTCTAAGATTCTTCAATGTTTTGGGAATCGGCCAGTCCATCATGGCCTTAATATTGTTAGGGTATACCTTGACACCTTCATGAGATACAATATGACCCAAATAATCTACCTCTTTCACTCCAAATAAACATTTGGATGGTTTGGCATATATTTGTTGCTCCTTTAGTAGTTGTAGCACCTTGTCAACATGTTGCACATGATCCTCCCAAGACTTGCTATAGATTAGTATATCATCAAAAAATACTAACACAAATTTTCGAAGGAAGGGCTTGAAAATGGAATTCATCAACCCTTGGAATGTGGAAGGTGCATTTGTAAGGCTAAAAGGCATGACCAAAAATTCATAATGGCCTTCATGAGTTCGGAATGTTGTTTTTGGGATATCTTCTTCTTTCATTCTAATATGATGATACCCTGAATGGAGATCCAACTTTTTGAAATAGATTTTTCCATGTAGTTCATCCAACAATTCATCAATGATGGGAATGGGAAACTTATCTTTAATAGTGATCTTGTTGAGCTCTCTATAATCTGGACACATATGCCATGATCCATGTTTCTTCAATACCAATACCACCGGTGAAGAGTAAGAACTTTGGCTAGGTCTAATAATGCCAACCTCTAACATTTATTCAACCATGCACTCAATTTCACTCTTATGGGCATAAGGGTATATGTATGGCCTAATGTTAGGAGGGGCACTCCCAGGAATTAGGTGAATATCATGATCATGATTTCGAGTGGGTGGAAGACCTTTGGGAATATCTTCAAATACTTTGGAATGCTTATCAATGATCCCTTAGAGATCTAGATGAATAGATGGCTTAGATGTTTGAACATCTAGTGAGAATAGTTTTGCAATAACACCTTGATGTCCCTTTTTCAATAATTTTGTCATGCAATTAGATCTTATCACCTTACCGGGTTTCCTTGTGATACCTCTTAACTCAATTTATTTTCCTTCCAATGAAAATTTCATGAAAATCTCTTGGAAATTAAAAGCCATTGTTCCTAATGATTGTAACCATTGGATTCATAGTACAACATCAACACCACCCATGGGTATAGAAATCATTGGACTATTCATTACATATTCCCCCATAGTAATATTGATCTTATTGCATTTTCCTGAGCAATTGATAGTTCCTCCATCTGCAATCATTACTTGAAACCCTGGTGTTGGATATACATAGCAATTGAGAGCTTTGGCTAATTTATAGTGAATGAAATTATGAGTATTGTCAGAATCAATTAGAACTATTACCTTTTTATTTTTGATATATCCTTCAATCTTGAGTGTTTTAGGAGTGCTAATTCCAGCCAATGCATTACACGATATCGTGGAAGTCAACTCTTCAGACAAAATTGCTTCTACGTTTTCATCTTGAGATGGTTCTTGTTCTTATTCTTATTCTTCTTCATCTTCACAATCTATGTAGAATAATTTCTTCTCACCACACTTATGTCCCTTACTGTACTTGCTGTCACAATTAAAGAATAAACATTTTTCTTTTATTTCCTCCAATTGTTGAGGTGTCAACCTTGTATGTTGAGGTGTTTTAGAAGAAGGATAATTATTCTCTCTATAGATGTTAGGATTGGTCCTTCTAGTAGCCATAGCCATATTTTTACTTTCAACATTTCTTGCCACCCTAAATTCATTCTCCAATTATTTGGGTTCCCAAAGGAGAACCTCATGTTGAATGCTATCCTTTAAAGTTCCTATGAATACATCAATAAAGTGCTCATCTGGAATATCTATTACCTTTATATTCAATCTTTGGAAGTTCTCAATGTGCTCTGTAACTGAACCCTTTTGCTTGAGATTTATCAGTTGGCTAAAGAAGGTATTTCTCCTTGTATCCTCAAAGTGTGCTATCATTTCTTCCGTGAAAATTGTCCAAGTGACGAGTGATTTGTGAGAACAAAGTCATCGATACCATACAAATTGATTGGGTTCTAAATACAAAGAAGAAATTTGTACCTTTTTTGTATGTGTCACATTATGTAGATCAAAGAATTGCTCCATTTGAAGTATCCATGTGATAGGGTCCTTGCCATCAAACTTCCTCATATCGATCTTAGGAACGTGGTTGGTCTTCAACCCAAAGCTAGATTTTCTCCATTATTGATTCACCTTCCTTGTGTCCTCATTATGAATTTCATGGGATACATTTTCACTTTCAGGTGTCCTCTCTATTAGGAAATTTTTCAATCCTTCCATGATCTCCCCTTTTAAACCATCCATCTTAGTATTTATTGCCTCCAACTTGGCTTCCATCTCTTGTAGTTCATATT
>ML839267.1:0-11083 GCA_009831015.1 Picea engelmannii | reverse complement strand
GTATATATAGGAGACTAGGAGGTATAATTACAACTAATGGCCTAAAGCCGACATAAATAAAATAACATTACTAATCTAATATGTCCCAATTAAGGGGTAATAAATAACATTACTAATCTAATATGCCCCAATTAAGGGGTAATAAATAACATTACTAATCTAATATTCCCCAATTAAGGGGTAATGAGCCAATATTAGGGCTTAACGGAGAAGTAGTAACTAGAGAAATTTGCTCTGTGTCGAGCCTGACATAGATGGAAGAAGAAACAACTGAGAGCCAAGTGGGGAAGCTCATTGAAGCCATTCAACAACTTCAAGCAAGGGTAATAGAACTGGAACTGAAAACAATGTCGAGCAATCCACGGGAAGTGCAGGATCAGAGAGAATAAATTTCCAGGAGCACAATAGAAAGAATCAGGGCATTGGCTACATAATGAAAGAAGCTTAGTAACCAAAGTGTGCAGACCTATGAGTGCCTTGCAGAAGACCTGGAGCTAAAGATATTGGAAGCACATCTCTCGGAGGCGAAGCAACAGACATCGACAATGCAAGCGTAGTTGAAGTTTCTTACCGTAGTGGAGAAGATGAAAAGGTCACAGGAGTAGTGCACAGTTCAACAATAGGTCAATAACATTTAGATTAGAGTCATGGAAGTGACCCAGAGACTCCAACTAGTGCAAGATGAAGCCTAAACCCTCTTTGAAAAGATCGAGGTATAAGGTGCACAACTAGAACAAGTGGTTACCATGGTGGAACAATGCTTGGAAGGGCCTATCACTGAGAAATTCATTCAGGATTTCACTGAGTAGGAGGCTCTATCGAATCAGCAAGTCGAGGTAGCTCAAGCTAAGCTCAAGGCCTTCAAAGAAAAATTTCCCAGATAAGAGTGACTCGAGATGAGTCGTAGGTGAGTGTTGGGGGCCTGTTGGTCCTCAACCAAGTTTTGGAGAACCTTGGTCATGTTTGACCACTTTTGGGACTTCGACAGTTTGGTCGAAGATGAATCTCCCAAGCAAAGCAGATATCATGGGATCTCGCCCCCTTTTACAAGATTTTTGGGTTTTAGGGTTTATCTAACGGGTATGGGATGACGGCCCATGGGTATTACCCATGTTTAGGCCCCTTTTCTAATGTATAAATAAGTAGCTAGACGATGTAAGAAGTAGATCTAGTAGTTACTAGTCATTGATCGGCTTAGTGCATGGCTAGTTGGCTTTGTGCAAAAACATGTTAAGGGTTGCAGAGCTAAGTACAAGTGCTTTGTAAGTTCTTTTTTCACAAACTGTATAGAGGCTTTTTTATTGGACCTAACTTGGGAAGGAGGATTTGGCGAGGTGCGTGTAGATCTCATATTCTATGCAGAGTTGGCATTGTGGCTTGGTGCATGTAAGAAGATTGGAAGAAACTAATAAGAAGAGAAGAAGATTGGTGGACGTAGCCCCACACTGGGGTGAACCACGTATATCCTATGTCAATTTTCTTTGTGCTATGGTGATCATGTTGTTTATGTACTTAATTTCTTAATCTAGATGTATGATAGATCCAGTTGATGCTTAGTGCTTTATTATGTGAATGAATATTAGATTTAATTTAATGCTATGTGTTGAGTGATTAGATATGCTTGGATCGTGGTTATCACTGCATTGATCTGTAATTAGGTTTTTAACCTGCGATGTGAATAAAGGATTTAGAAACTAATGAATATTATTGGCTAAGTGCTCTATTAAGTATTGTGATCACATATCTATGTCCCAGCTAGGTTGCAGACACCTGAGTCCTCCAAGCCCCCCTGCCTCTACCTTGGGTGTGACTTCATCTACTTCGCAGGTGTTTCCGAAAGGGTTGACAGTTAGGGTTTTCTTGGTGTGTTTTTGAAGTGTTGAACCCTGGTTCTGCCCCTATGCCAACACATGCAAGGAAGAAATTGGTCGAGTCCTCACTTAAAATGGACATGTCATTGGTTATGAGTCGAGAAATATTAAATAACATGAGAGGAACTATGCCACACATGAATTGGAACTTTCTTCCGTTGTTCATGCATTGAAGATGTGAAGGAATTATCTCATGGGGAAGAGATTTGAATTAAGGATAGACCACACTAGTTTGAAATATATTTTTGAATAGTCAACTCTGAATTTCAGGAAAACACAGTCACTGGAATTTTTAAGTGAATACGATTTTGACATCAAGCATATCAAAGGAAAAGAAAATAAATTTTTCGATGCACTTAGTAGAAGAGTACATCTCATGCATGATTACTTTAGGGAAAATCCCCCTATACTGGGTCTAAGGTAAAGGTAGAGTGCTAACTTCCTTAAAATATTGTTCTACCTTTAAATTACCCCAAAACCATCTAAAAAAAATGACGAGAGAGAAATGAAAGAGAGTTAATGAGTTCCTCTTTATTCCTTGCAGTTGGTGTAGCCCTCTTTTGCATGTTGTCTCCTCCTAGATCATGATTCTCCTCCCAAAGTTGACTTGCAAAAGATTAGGAATACCATGCAACAACATATGTAATCTCAATTGATCAATTTACAAGTTTAGACATATATATATAACTGCAAAAATCAACAAAATCATGTAAACATAGAGTTTTGGGACAACAATGAACTTTTTTATTCAATTTGAATACAAAAAGGATTACAACCTTTGTCGAAAACTGATCCGTGAACCAAGTTTGGGATCCTCTGTCGTGGCTCCAAGTGCATCAATCCTACACTATTTTATCAAAACCAACATATCACCTAGGGAAGGAAGAAGGGTTGCATAAGGGGAAAGGCTGGAGGGGAAGGCTGAGGCCAAAACTTAGAATAGGATGAAAATATTGGGCTAAGAAGAGGAAGGGATTTTGGTAGAGTTTTCTTATTCTCTTGCTTATGTTCCATAAATGACTCCCCAAGACATCTTTTTATATGAGAAAAATATGGTTATTTGGTTTGGGGACAAGCTACAAGGGTTAAAATGGTTAGGAAACCCTCTATATCCCATAAAGTCCGCCAAATTTTGTGCAATTTTATATTTTTTGCAACTTTTGGAGGTAAACACGGGATAATTAGCATCCAGATCACATATGTACATGGGATAACTAGCATGAAAAATGTGTATGTACATGGGCCATTAGTGCAACAGTGCGCACACACTATCCAAAGAATGGTTTTTTAAAAGGAAGCCTTAGCAATATTTTGGAAAAGTATGTAAATGGAAGGGCCAATATCTTGTATGCAAAAATAAGGAATTTTTGGAATGTATTAGATTTCCCCTAATGTGTGAGGTCAGAAGAGAAACTAATGGCCATAATACATTACAATATCTTTACACATCGGGAAGGCATGAAGTTAAATGAGCCCAAGACGAGTGTTCATTAGTGTGTCATTTGCAAAATAATTATAATCTCTCCGAGGAGGGTATACCCATGCTTGGGATGAACTAAACATGGATACCAATCAAGTACACTGTAGATCCATGTCACATATGAATACTAGAAAAAATATAAATTTTCATATAAAGTGCAGCCATGGATAATACACAACATCTCTACATCTCAAGATCATCTTAAGATATACAAGTACAATATGATATGCATCTTCAAGAAGCATTGATGTCTGTGGATGGAGGTGAGGACTTCATATCTCGAGAAACAACTTCAATATCTTCAAAATATCAGGTAGGAGTACAATAGAAGTGTAAGACTCACTACCCTGAGGTCTTCGATATGATGTCAGGTAAATACTAGAGAATCACGATCATCAGGAACATAACTTAATTTATTTTGAATATGAACTTGATTGGACTCTCGGGATGGTCAACTCATAAAAGGAAAGAGATAAAATATAGGATGGTCGACTCAGGTTGGATAAGACTTCCCTTGGATAAAATCACAACGAAATGATGAGACTCAGGAAGCGTAGTATTGACATAAGTCTATGATACAAGAGGCATCACAAACTCTCAATATGTTTGGAAGAGTAACTAAATGGAGGAGGACACAAATCTATGTAACAAGAATGGATTCCTAAGGTCATACTAGAGCTTAATGCTTGGAGAACAAATAGAAGGATTTGTTTCATCCAAGGGATACTATATTTCTGTCGATAAAAGAGAATGTATATCCCATCCCCTCTTTTTGGAATATTTGATATTTTTTTTCTTTCTCAAATTTTTAACGAGCTTCAAAAAAGAATTAAAGAATGCTACATTACAAATGAGGAACGAGTGTCGCGGGAAAGAAATCTAGTTCCAAGAACATGGAACATACTGATGCGTAGTGCAAGGAGACATGTGAGGGATAAATCCACACAAGAAAATTCCTCCGTGGGTCAAGGTGTCAGATCGCAAGGAAAAACATGCTATGAGGCTTGCATTTAAGGAATTCTTTGAAGTTTCAATTAATAGCAACACGAAGCCAACATTAGTCCAAATATGCAAGGATGAGACATGTGATGCAATTAAGTATGACAACACAAGAATCCTTCCATGTGAATTTTTACGAGCCCAACGACGGTAAGCTCAGTGGTTTTTCACGTTTAGAGAGTCTGAAAAACACTATAAGAAGACTCTGCAGTGTTCCTTTTTCATAATTAGTCCAGTCGGTTTGAAAAATGGTTAAACTTGTACCGAAAGGATGTCTCTTCAAAACCATTTTAATGAGTGTGACTGAGACAAGATCACTCAACTATCGTTTCAATTTTAAGGAGTCTGAAAATATCTTAACTATGGACTCAAAGACTTTTTCTAAGTTTAGTCTCCTTGGCTCGAAAAAGTATAAAATATAACTTAGGAGAACTCTCTTGGCAATACATGTCCCCTGAAGCGTACCTTTTTCCTAAATAATCTATTGGCTGGAAAAAAGGGTTAAACTTATTCCAAATAAATATTCTTTCTAGACCAATTAACGACTGTGAAAGGAACAAGGTCACTTTTTTATAACCCTAAATTGCACCAGACATGCATACCTGGCATCAGACCATCTTACTTGCTATTTTTTCCAAGCCATCATTGGACAACTCTTCTGAAAAACCAATTCTTTGAATATGTACGTGCCTTGCACCACTATTGCCCATGTACATATTCTAGTTGCACCATTACAGCCCACGTATACTCACAAAAATCACGAAAAATAAAAATTGCAAAGGGATATGGGTTTTTAGGCCGTTACCTAACCATTTGACTACCCATAGCCAGTCACCCCAACCATTACTATCTTTTTGGCCTATAAAAAGAAGGTGTTGGGGTCCCATTCCAAGGAGCAGTAAGAGAGCATAGAAACTCTTCCCATTTTAGTATTCCCCCTTTGCCCTAATATTGTGCAACCACATTGTGAGTTTGAGCCAAAATTCCTTTTTCCTCCATTGCAAACCCTTGCCATTTCCCTAGAGAGAACTGAAGAGGAGAAGAATACGTGGAAGTAGTTGGTGCATGGTGAAGAGGATCCCAAGACCGAGTTCGAGGAGAAATTGTCAGTCTCATATTGTAAACGACTTTTGTGAGATTAATATAAAGAAATACTTTTTTCGTCCCGCCAAATGATGTCTTAAATATTTATGATTTGTTTACATTTTTGGTATGATGTTTAACCCACTAATACATATATGGAATGCATGTTTGTAGTTTCTTGTTTGTCTTTTGGTGAATGCAGGTTGGCCTTGGGAGGATATCTACAATCGAGAAACAACTGAGTGCAAAAGGATCGACACTGGACACAGAGTTTAAGGTATGCCTACCGGATCCCTATACTTTTTCTTTTATGTATGATTGTGGGGTAATGTCAAGATAGTTGTTAAAAGTAGGATACTTTAGACGGTTAGCTCTGCCTACACTTTAGAACCCTGGTGTAGTCCATAGGGGGGTTTTCCCACTAATAACACACTTGACGATATTTCCATATTTATGGAGTCTAAAAAGATATTAACTATGGACTCCAGGGGGGTTATGTTTTCATAGGTAATCTCCAGGGACCAAAAAAGAGATAAACCAAAACCAAGGAGAATGGCCCTTTTTCAAAAATTTAGTCCCTTGGGCCCGAAAAGGGGTTAAAATTATGACTGAGAATACTCTCCTAGCAAACCTAAGCTTCTATGGAATACCTATATTCATAAATTAACTGCCCAGACCAAAAAAGGAGTAAAATACCACCGAACAAATGTGCCTTCAAATTTTAGTTTGATGAGCATGAAGGGAAATAAGATCACTCGGCAATCTTTTCAATTTTAGAGAGTCTGAAAAGGGCTTAAAAAAGAATCGAGGGGTATTATTTTCTTAAGTAATCCAAATGAGACCGAAAACAATAAATAATCTATCGTTAGATGTTGCTTTCAAAGTTTAAGCGAGCATGAAAGACAACAAACAATGCTCATAGGGAGTCCCTTGGGTAAAGTCCAAAGAAAGATGAAGAATAATGAGGTTTCAACACAAAGTCATGGTGGGACTAAAAGGACTCCCAATCCTATGGAAATATCATAGCATGGACACCAAAATGTTGCAAAGGATCTACCTAGGGCATCCATGTAGAGGAGGGATCTACAAAATAAAGTACGACACACTAATTAACAAGGAAGGTTAGTGTCACAATTCAATGGGGTCGAACCTAAGGCAAAAATAACTAGGAAATGGATAATGAAAAAATGAAAGTAGGGAAAAACCTAACCTATATGCCAGTTTTGAGGTCAATACCTGTCATAACTTATTAGTATGATGAACAAATGTTAAATAAAAAAATGTCTCCAAGATATTGCATATAAAGCCAATAACACTCATCCAAAATTTAATAAATCCAATATAGATAGAAGATTTGGAAAATAAGAGGTGTTATTGAATACAAAACTTGAAAAACGAAAACCTAGAATGTACAATATGGTACAAGGCATCACACATACTTATGGATCATGTGTGGTACTGGTTCAGGTAGATCCCGCTACTAGGATCTGATCAAGAATCTCTTCAATAGTCAACCTGGAAAGTCTCCCAAAGGGAAGAAAACAAAAACTATGATGTAAGTATTCCCATAGTATAGAAACTATATTCATGGCTTTAAGGATAACCTCATCTGAAGGAAATTCAATATCCAAGAAATCACACAAATGAGGAGGGTCGAGGGTCCTAAAGGGTGAAGTAATCTGACCATATTCCATATGAAAATGGAGGTTCTATGTAGGACTGACAGAGTCTATCAGTGAAGAATCACAAGTACGAGGGTGTGAGGATCTACAAACAATGAGATTGGAATCAAAAGGAAACTCAAGATCACTCATACCAAGATGGGGAAGCAAAGTCTCCCATGCCCCCATTGGATAACAAAACTGATAAATTTCCAAGACCATGTATCGAGAAGGAAAACATGATTACATTGGTTCCTCCCCAGAATCAATTGAACATCGAGGACAAGATGACACATAATTAGCTCATGAAGGGATAGAGTCTACAAGAACACTAGGAACATATAAAGGGGCATCCTGAACTAATGTCAAATTAGGATGGTGATTATTAGATGCCAATTGGTCGATAGTGATAATTCTTCCATTATGAGGTAAATTCATCACCTGGATAAGTTTAGACACCACATCATTCATAAAATATACATAATCCCACCCAGGAAGCATATTGAAATCTAACGAGCCTTACAGAACTATAACATCGACAAGGATAGTCTTCCCACCTAACGATATAGGAAACTAAGGAAGAATCCCCAAATACTCACTAGGACGTCTGTCAATATCCAATAGCTCATTCCAAGTATACACAAGCTCAAGAGAACCCAAAGATTTCCAAGTTGAGGATGATAAAATACTTGAAAAGGCTCCTTCATCTACAATACATTGGTGTATGTTTTTTGAATTAACTTCAACCCTTATTTGAAAGGGTGTAGAAGAAGGAATATGAGGCTCAACAAGGTCATTCCAATCAAAGGAAACCATCCTAATACTTATGTTATGAAAGTACTAAACTAGAAATGCTAAAAACATAGTTGGTAGACACATCACTCCCCATCAAAAGAGTGGGATCAACCAAATATTTCATCGACGTGACCACTTTGGTAGAATCGACACTCTCCAAGAGAAGAGTGGGATCAACCAAATATTGCATCGGTGTGACCACTTTGGTAGACTCGACACTCTCTAAGAGAAGAGTGGGATCAGTTGGAGATTGCATCGATGTGACCACTTTGGTAGAATCAACACTCTCTAAGAGAAGAGGGGGATCAGCTGAAGATTTCATCAGTGTAACCACTTTGGTAGACTCGACACTCTCCAAGAAAAGAGTGGGATCAATCGAAGATTCCATCAATGTCACCACTTTGGTAGACTCGACACTCTTCAAGAGAAAAGTGGTATTGGCTGAAGATTTCATCAACACGACCACTTCCTCAACCACTGGTTGAATAGGATACGAGACAACATGGTATGAAGGCATATCACCCCCCAAAAAAGGAGTGGGATCGGCCGAAGATTTCATTGATGTGACCACTTTCTCAACCATTGGATAAATATTCTACAAGAAAACATGGTATAAAGGAGTACTACTTTCTCAACCACTAGCTGAATAGGCCATGAGGAAACCTTATAAGACTCAGAATCAAAAGAGCTTGTAGAAAGGAACCACAATCTTTGTGCATTTTGAAGGCCAGGGAATAAATTAGTAAGGTGATCTCCCTTCGAAATTTTACAAGGGAACTTAGGCTTACATCCTATCTATCTAGGTTTATCAACATAATCAATTCCATTAGAATAACTAGAAGTGGTTGGTTGTACATCTCCAACATGACTTGCATATGTTAGTGATTTGTCTATAACATGAATCACAGAGGATATAGACCTATCGCTAGTATGAATAACAGTGACTGGAATTTTCCCCACAGCATGACTTGCAGAGTTTGGTGATTAAACTCCAGTATGACTTACAGAGACTAGGTTCGTACCCCCAACATGACTTGCAGTGGTTGGGTGCACATCTCCAACATGACTTGTAGAGGTTGGTGATTTCTTCTTCTTCTTATTCCTCTTTCTATTTCATTTAGACTTCCAGTTACTAGTAGCTATACTTTCACCAGAGAAGGTAGGAGGAGGAGAAGCATTTGTTGACGAAGGAACATCAACATGATTTCCATGACATAAGGTGATCAACTGAGAAGAATCAAGAGCATTCGGGACATCTGGAATGGTACCCAACCAAACCGCTACTCCCACATTCAACCTAGGAATGTACAAAGTGGTTGTCAAAGGGACACCAACATTTCCGAAGAAAGGAAAAACACAAGAATCCCCTTGAGAAGGTGTTCCTTGGTTGTTATCATCGGGAAATTTTTCCATGAATATCTTATGCACAGGTTATCCCCTTGTAGGATCATTCAAGTCCATAAAAGTCTCACACACTGACTCGAGAGAACTAGTGTTATAAAAAATATGCCTATAAGGAGGTGGCTCCAAGTTTCTAAGTGGAAGACCAAAAATTCCTCACGACTGATGCACTAGGTGGTCAACCACCTTAGTTCAGTGTTGGCTACTTATCTGAGTTATACCTTTAGCATGATTGACCCAGGTTCAAGTCTATTGGGGTTCCAACAAAGCCTTTAAAACTATCATCCCTCTTGGTAAACTACAAGGAAACACAATATAGAGAGTGTACTGCATAGTCTCACTCGAGATAGTTCTAATGGGTGATTGCAATACTCAAGTTCTTGAAGTACAAGACTGAATGGGGATATATGAAGTGCGCGTTATGAATTCTATTTAAATATTAAAGTAATATACTATCATTCTCATTTGTGCATGTAATGTAACTAGATTCATTGATTCATTCATACATCATTATAACATTTAGTCATAGACAGTAAATGGATGAAAAACATTCAATCACATAACATAGGTTTTACTGTGGTTCAGCCCCTCCTGGGATATGCCCACAAATATCTGGATATTAATCTCTTTTATTATGGTAGTTTCAAAACTACAGCGTCGTGCGCTTTACAACTCATTCTCAGTCAGGTCAAGATCTATTATGAGGCAGACTAGATCACACCAGGATCCCTAACCTGTGATGTAACCCTCACGATATACCCATCTGAATCTCTACAACTCCCCATATTACAAGATTGGATCAAATTACAGTAGTGTTATAGACTAGTTACTCTTTCTCTCATGAGTAACACTCCATAGTCCGAACCTTTCAACTCCCCTCAACTACTGACTGCCTAGCTAGACCTCCTAGGTATCTATTTATATTCATTTATGGATCATCAACCATTACAATTTATTACAAAAACCCTAACCCTAGTGTCATTAGGTCTTCCATGCATGTCCATGTGTTTCTTTTACTTCCAGTTATTGCTTTCCTCTTGCATGCATTTCTTCCAAAAATAACCTTTCTTTTTTATTCGGCCTACTTCCAACAGGCCCCCAACACTGACATGTGGCTCATCTTGAGACACCTAACCCTTGTGTGATTTGTCAATATCTCTTGCAATCACTTGGAACTTCTCTGTGAGCTCTTTTTCTTGCGTTTGGGCCTATGTAGTCTTCTACTTGAGTGTACGCAATACCTGCACTACAATCTTGTCGTTGACCATCCTTGCGCATTCTACCTGGGTTTGTGCCAAATTCATTTTGGATTCCTCCACTTGTGCAATAACCTTTGTTTCTATCTCCTGGAGTGGTTCCATTTGAGCCTAATGCTCCTTTTTATGTGTCTACATAGTTATAAGTTATGCTTGTAGTTTATTCATATATTGTGCTCCTTTGATGTGCTTCGTGATTGACATTGTCTTCTACATCTATTTGAGGTCCTATATAGTTGCACTTATCCTTTCTCCTTCCTGGTCCCACTACTGGACTTGATGATCTTGTTCTAACTTCTTCCAGAGATTTTTTTCTTTCTCAAAAAATTTGACCGTCACATGTACTTGTCGCTCTATATCCTTTATCTACGTTGTTGCAACCTGCTTTATTTTCTCCATCACCTATGGTGGAGTGGTGGGTGTGAGATGCTCTCGAAGGTGCTCGATATCCTATTGGTATTGATAGATTGTCTACACAATCTAATCAATATTATTTGTCACCGTGAGTTCGTCCATCTGCACATTCTTTAGGATTTT
>WSFP011310292.1:0-43662 GCA_009831015.1 Picea engelmannii | reverse complement strand
TTAAAAACTTACGAAGAAAATCCTATGGTCAATTTGGGTAAACAAATAGCATGCGCTAGTAAAAAATCTAGGAAACAACACCAAGCAAACAAGACCTTCTAATTCTGAAGTTACTAGTTGGTGATGAAATCCAACATCGCAACAACGAGGTGAGAAGGTCCTGGCCTAGGGTGGAAAATTTACGTTGACAACCTTCTTAACGGACTGAGGCCTTGGTGCAAGCTCCCACACATAATCGTGGGCATACCCTCCAAGGAGCCCGAGTGAGTTTGGCCAACGTCGATTCTAGGTACCTTGAAGACTTGCCCCTTCACAATCACCTTGTGTAAGACCCTAAGAAGATAGGCCACTAAGGTTACCACCAACAACAATAAAGTCTGGGGGGGACAATCAACAATCCGATCCGCACGCAAGGGCAGGGTATCTAGCCCGAAATCAACTTGAGAGGATTCCACTCATCATTATGGGTATACCTTCAAGTGACCTCCGTAATACGTGCAATCTCTACACCGATATCAACAAAGCCAGGTGATTAACTCTGTCAATACCAATGCGACCTCGGGTTTGACCCTTGTGTGAGAAAGGCTTCCCAGGACAAAATGTTGCAAATGGAATTTGACACTCCTTAACACAAGATGCTATTGTGTGTTTTGTGCTTTGGAGAGTGTATCTCTCTGCCTTATTCCAAAGCTCTAGCCTAGATAATGTTGGTGTAATAGAGTCCTAGAAAAGAGTTACTAATTAAATTTTAAAATTCGCACGATATTATTAAAGGCTTTCGTTACTCAAAGGAGACGGAAATGAAACCGATGTTGTGTGAGACTCTGACCCAACAATGCATAGATAGGAATGTAAAATATCAATTTTTGTTCAATGAATCCTATTTACAGGAGGAAAAGAGGAGTATTTCGAAACAATCTTAAATTACGATATATAATCTTCTTTGAAAATGAAATATCAACAAATCATGACCAATGGCAATTCTCTATTCGTTCTATTTCAACAATTGAATACCAATATTTTCAAAATAAAAAAATTCTTTTAAAAAGAAAAATGCTTTTTAATTTTCAATAGAAACCACACAACAGTGGTGAAACTAAGAAAAACCAGCAACTAATGAAAATCAATATACAACCAAACCCAAACCAATCTTTCAATGAAGACAAACATAACAAGCAGACAAGACTAGTCTTTTCAAATGCATGAGAGTGACAAGTTTCCAAGTAATGAGCAATTGAAAAAGACAAATAATCCCAACTTTTAAACCGATCACCAGCTCCCAACCAAACAAGTACTCAGATTTTAGGACCATAGATTATATCCTTGTTACGAAAAGGTCAAGAGATAATAGTTGAGAAAAATGAACAAGAAGAGATTTCAATTTCCGAAGACTAATCATTCACAAAATCCGAAGTCAAGAAACAATCATTCAGTGGACCAAGAAGTTCTCTTCAGAAACACATACAAATATGGGTATCTGAGCATACAAAAGACCTTAATCCCAAAATTTTGCAAAATGGGTTTGCAGGCAAGCAGTAGTGTACAGTGCGAGAATGGAGCATTCTCGTAGGCTGGTCACAAGTAGAGTGTGAGATGTTCGCACTGGAATGCATAGCAGGGTGCGAACTTCAGTAGTTCTCGTAGGCAATAGAAGGGTTCAGTGCGAGAATGACTGAAACTAAGAAAAATTTGGAAAAAAAACAAAACTTTTGAAGGAACCTCTAGACCCAGAGAGTCTGTCAGGGTCTCCTCAAGACTCAAAGATTGATAGAAATGAAAAATGGTAAGGTAAGAGAAAACGGCCAAGGAAAAACACCAAAAATCACCAAAAATTAGGTTGCATCCCCAGCGGAGTCACCAATTTTGTTATCGGACTAATCGGTAGGTGCGGACACTAACAGATCTCCCTGGATCCACCTAGATCTAGAACAAAACAAGACAAGACATGACTCTTTCCCTAAGTTGTAATCATTGAATCTGCTAATAAGGAGAAATAAGTGACATACCTTTATATCATTTCCTTAAGTCTCTGTTTCTCCCGCTTCGCTCCGGTGCTCTCGTGAGGTCGAGTCCAAGACAACACAAACCAACCAAAGTGAAGATAGAAAAATGTATTCAACGTCAACTTATGCATATGATCAAGGAATTACACAATAAAGTGAGAGTGACTTTATGGGAAAGGGACATGTCATTGTATCATATTAATTGAAAGTAGAAGATACAACTTGATCGCCTTGATGTCGCAAGATTCCTTTGAGTGATCCTTGGTTCCAACACACACACTTTCTCTATACTTGCATGAAGAAGATCCAATTCCTCTTGATAGACCAATTAGAGCCTTCAAGCCTCTGTCTAAGCAAGGTTCTTCACACAATTCTTTCACCAATTCTTCATTCAATCTTGCTTAACATTTTCCATGAGAAACCTTTCAATATATAGGAGAAGGAGAGAAGGTTACATGGATAAGGATGATCCCATCAAATCTAAGAAGTCAGTAAAATGACAACCATACGAATTCCAACTCATTTTCTAGAAGATTCCCTTCTAGAACCCTCGAGACCTCTTCTCTTTTCCAGGCTTGAAAATAGGTTCGCACCCTATGTATGGAGAAAATTGCAAGAAGTTTGCACCCCAAGTGTAGGTGGTCTGCGAGAATGAGAGGCTATCACACCCTAGGCCATAGGCAGCCTGCAAACTCACTTTAAAAATAAGTTTTTGGAAGGAGACAAGGGCCACTTTTCTCAGGCAAAAAGTCCTTGTTGGGAGACTGAATACACCATTGTTGATACATCACCAGAGTGACCAAAACCATGTGTAACAAGTAGGAAGGATGGAAGATGTTGAAGTAGATATTGTAGGAGTTAAAATGATAATTTATTTTGAAGTCATTGAAATCATGGGAGACGAAGACCCCTACCCTACCTTATTGGGAATTTATTGGGCTTATTACAATTATGTTATCATTGACCTAAAGAGGGAGACGATGGCATTTGAATTAGATGGAGTAAAAGTAATCTAACCCTTAGATCCATACATGGGACCTAGATATATTGAGACAGTGGATAATAACATGGAACCCAAAGTTCTCGACTAGTTATACACCTTAACAACAGGGATGAGGCCAGATTACATCAACCCGACTGCAGATGGATATGTAAGTTGGAGCAATATACAGTCAGCTGAGGAGGACTCGGAACTAGCTTTTGATAGTTGGCAGCAGGGTTCATATGAAATATTTTCAAGACGTTGCGCAACTATCAGGGAAACGATATGGATTGGAACTGAGATGAGGGATCACCCAACATGTGAAGATACTTCATATTTGATTAGCTTTCTCATTGATATAGATAGAAAAGTTGAGCTAGAGAAAAGGATATCAGTTCTAGACATAGCTTTGAAGGATACCCTAGCCATGTGGTGGGCCACTAAAAAAACTTCACTTCTAGATTGAGAGGATGCAAAGAGAGATATCCGATGCATGTTTCTCAGAAGAGATCACGTAACATCAGAGACGAACATGGATTTTTTGTGAAGCACAACTGTTCGATGGGAAGTCTGACCCTAGAATGCATGTTGAGCAGTGCATCAAGTAATGAAAAGTTGTGCAAGTACCATATAAAGTATTGTTTCACTTATTTTTCCACTCATTAGGTGCAATTCCAAAAACCTGGTACATCCATGAAGAGACCAGGAGACAAACGAACTAGTGGAAGACACTAGAAGACCAATTGTACATAGATTTTTCTTTTACTAGTAAGACTCTGGAGCTCCACCTAGTGATTCAAAGAATTTAGAAGATGTTATTTATTGATGATTATGAATCCAGATCAACCCAATGGTATGTTCTGATCATGCTCATTTTATTTAGTCCAATCGAGACCACAACCCTATTAGAATACCGATATCCTATTGAAAAGTTGATAAGAACCTCGAAGAACCAAATGAAGTAGATGAACTTTAGAACCTCAATATTAAATAAATTATGTGAACTAGGGAAATCCAGGATACTACACCTAGTCATACAAGTACCACCTATGGACATCCTCTAAAGTTGTGGAAAGTAAACATAGGGAGTGAAGAGAATCATAAGATAGATTCTATAGGGGATTACTACGATGAGCAGACCATGAATGAAATCCAGAGTCTACTATAGGAATATGAAGACCTATTCCCAAAAACATTCTCAGAAATGAAAGGAATAAAAGGAACCATGGGAGAGAAGAAGATCGAGCTAAAACCTGACTCAAAATCCATGAAGCATAGACCATATCATCTCAAACCCAAGGTGAAATAAAAGTTCAAAAGAGAAATAGAAAAATTATTACGACATGACTAATATTTTTGGTTGAAGAAGCAGAATGCGTTAGCCCCATAGTCATACAAAGAAAAAAAGGTACTGAGGACATTCGGTTATGTGTTGACTATAGAATTTTGAATGTCACTTGTGTACACGATCCATTTCTGACACCATTCAGTGATGAGGTATTAGATCAAGTTGCAGGGAAAGAACCATATTCATTTACAGATGGATTCTCGGGGTATCACTAGGTTAGAATTTCAGAGGATGACAAGAAGAAGACCACTTTTATAACTGAGTGGGACTAATTCTCATATAATGTAATGCCTTTTGTCCTAAAGAATTCCCCTGTAGTATTCTCCGGGATTGTTATTGCAACATTTCATGATTTCATACATAGTTTCTTAGAAGTCTACATGAATGAATGGATGGTATATATTTTTCTAAAGGAGGACGTAGGGATACTTCGGTTGATGTTTGATAGATGTCGGGAGTTATATATATCTCTAAACTCGAGGAAGTGTATTGTTTGCATACCACATGACAATCTTCTAGGGCACATTGTTTGTTGGGAAGGAGTCCTTGTAGACCCCTCTAAAGTTGTGGTTATCCTGAACATGATACCACTTGCAAGTGTGAAACAGTTGCACATGATGCTTGGGAATACACGATACTATCGTAGGTTCATCCGAAGATATGATAGTATTACAACACCAATGGAAAAATTACTGATGAAGTTTGAAGCATTTCGGTGGATGGCTGAGTGTGACAAGGCATTTGATACACTCAAGGAAAAGCTCAGTACTGCACCAATCCTTATATACCCCAATTGGGAAATTGAATTCCATGTACACGTGGATGCATCAGGTGTCGTGCTAGGAGCCATCTTAGCGCAACCAAGGGAAGGGAATATTGATCACCCTATATAATTTTCCAGCAGAAAACTATCTCAAGTTGAATGCAACTACACAACAACCGAAAGGGAAGGTTTGGCTATGATTTATGCATTGCAAAAATTTAGACACCATTTACCAGGTTCTCATTTTAAGTTTTTCACTGACCATTCTGTGTTGAAATACCTTGTAAATAATCATTTTCTTTAGGGAAGGATTTGTAGGTGGCTCTTAGTCTTTCATGATTTTTCCTTTGAGGTAATTTTCAAACCTAGAAGATGTAACATAGGACCATATCATATGTCAAGACTAGAATCAGGGGAAAGTGGAGTAGTGGATGACCAACTCCCTGATGCAGACCTAATCCGGATTGAATCCATTCCAGAATACCTCCAAGAGATATCTTATTTCCTCAGTACATGGACTTTCCCAATGAATTATTTCGCAACCCAGAAGATGAACCTAGAACTACAAGCAACAAATTACCATCTTATTGCAGGCCAACTCTATAAGAGGGGACTGGAAATCATTCTGAGATGGTGTTTCCTAAAACATGAAAGGAAAGATATCCTATGGGAATTCCAGATTGGAGTTACAGGAGGGCACGTTGGAGGGAAAGCTACAACATAGAAGGTTCTCCATGCCGAATTATGGTGGGCCACATTATTCAAAGATGCTAAAATATATGCTAGGTCTTGTGATGTCTTTCAATGAGTAGGGAAGCCATCATGTAGAGACGAATTACCTTTTCAACCGGTTAGGGAACTGCAAGCCTTTGAGAAGTGAGTTGTTGATTTTATTAGACCAATTAACCCGCCCACAAGACATTCAAAGGCCAGATATATGATTACTGCAACAATCTATCTTATGTGGTGGGCTGAAGAAGAAGCAATCCATGATTTTTCAACAGATACAGTGGCTAGATTTATATTTGAAAATATTATTGCTCGATTTGGATGTCCTAGGAACTTGACTAGTGATCAGGGGAGCCACTTCATTAGCACCACAATTGCAACACTGATGACACAATTTATTATTCAACATCATAAAACAATTCCTTAACATCCACAAGCTAATGGCATAGTAGAGGCATTCAAAAACATTTTGGAGAGAGGGTTGACAAAGGTGTGTTGCACAAACAGGGAAGACTAGGATGACAGAGTTCCAATAGTCTTATGGGATTATAGAAATACCACAAAGAAGTTTCAAAAGTACACCCCATTTCAGTTGGTTTACAGAAAGGAAGTTGTGGTACCTACAAAGTTTATTACCCCCATTCTCTATATAACTTAGGATAGATACATGACGGATGATGCATCCATTGTGCAAAGGATAGTAGACCTGTAGGAACTGGAAGAAGCAAGGTTCCTTGTTGATTTTCATCAGTCAGTGGAGAAAACTAAGCAGAAGGCTTGGAACAATCAACACATTAAGACTAAGAGGTTTGTGCAAGGCGATAAGGTACTCCTCTATGACAGTTGTTATGAGAAACATCCAGGCAAGGTGCACATGCATTGGTTAGGGTCATTCCTAGTGGCTGAGATCAGACAGTTTGATGCGGTCAAGTTAGCACAACTAGATGGTATCCTTCGACCGGGGTGGGTGAATGATGCACGCCTAAAACCATACATTACACATACTTAACATGAACCATGGTTTCTCCAATCCAAGGGAGCATGTACAATAGGTATAATTTGATTTTCTATTGAAGTTTATAGCAATGTTGAATTTTGTTTTATATAATAACATCGGAGTGTGATTAGGAGTGCCATGACATATCCATATCATTTTTTATTGTTAGATATTTTTGTAACTGTTGGGCTTGTGATATGATCGATTTTATGACGTTAGTTAGATCCTTTTTGTCGAATGTGTATATGCGTTTTCATGTTTTGAAGAAATCTTTGAAGAGCTTTTGTGTCAAATCGCTATGATCCACACTAGGTATGCATAACTCATGTTGTATGATGATCTTGAGTGTAATTCAGTATGTTTTTATGTTTCCAGGAATCTAATTCACATTTTTTGGTGTCACAGGGAAAAATCACAGCTTGCTTTTTCTTCCGACACTCAATATGGTACTCCATTCGAAACTCAGTCCAATACTCCATCCATCACTCTTTCCTACACAAAAACGATGGGATATTTGGCGGTTATGGTATTGGTGGCCAGTGATGGGCGAATCAAAGACATGGGTTTTTCTCGTGCTCATGGCCTCCAGCTACTGAACTCTTGACAACTCGATTTGGGTTGTTATGTTCGGTGATTATTGGATCACCTCATTTTGGCAGTTAGGGCATCTTAAATGCAATTTATTGTTTTTAGAAGAGGATCGACCCTCCAATGGTCAACCTCTCAGCTTGTAAAACTTATAAATACCACTTCAGTGGTCAGAAAATTGTTAAGAAGTTAAGCAATAGAGAGTTAGAGACAAAGACAATTTTATCTTTGTTTTGCCATAATTGTGTAAAGACTGAGTTTTTAGTTTTAATGACGAATTTGTGTTGTTGAAGTTCGTGGTGCACCTTTGAAGAGTAACCACGACTTGCTTGGGGGGGCACCAATAGTATGGGTAACTATCCTATGAGTTTTCTTGTGAATTAGATAGCGTAGATGTCTTTTTATTTCTTTTTCTGTACATGAATTGTCATTTTTCTTTCTTGTTATATAAATTGTTGTTTATAATTTAATTGGTTTAATTTAGTTTTGCAAGTTATTATGAGGAATACTTTCAATATATAAATGACTCTTTAGTTAGTAGAAGCAATCTTGCAAGCTTAGATACTTACCCTGTGTGTGATTAAATGGTAGATTAGACTTTCTTTATGCTAAAAGAGTTTAAAATAGAGTTTAAAATAAAGTTTAAGACGAAGTTTTAATTCATGATTTCTTTGACAGGGCTTCGGTGGATGGATAGTGTTATTTTTAGTTTTCATTGTTAGATTGCTTATCGAATTACTGTTTTGTTTTGTTTATCTAGTTGCTAGCTAGTTTGCTCATTTCATTACTTTTTATATGCTAGAATAGTGTTTAATTTATGTTTATGAGTATTTCCTCTTTTTGCAATTTGAATTATTAAATAGAACTAGTTTAGTTTACTTCATGCAATTTCTCTCTTAGATCTAGGTTGCAATTCCAATTCATATTGAGTTTAGTGTAGTATGAGTTTGCTTAAAGTAGTATAGAGTGCAATTAAAATTCATAGAATAGTGTCTTTATATTGTTAATGATTAATGCATGATTAAATAATCACATGGATATGCAGGATAATTGATGTTGTTTCCATAATGGCTAAGTTCTCACTGGATTGCCTAATTCACACTTTTCACTTTGCTATAGAAGTCAATATCGAGTTTATCCCTCTTGAATTATCTTTCATTTTTAAGTTCCATCTTGATATTATAAGACACTGGAGACATTCACACAACCATCAACACTATATTTGAGTTTTCATAGATTAGAAGATAGTTTTCTTGCTTTCATAGACTAGAAGATAGTTTTCTTACTTTCATAGATTATAATATAGTTTTCTTGTTGTGGTAGGATAGATAGTCTTCTTGCTTTGGTAAATTAAGGGATAGTTTGCTTATCATAGGTTAAATATTAGTTGTTAATTGCTTTTATTATCATAATGCTTTCAATTTAGTAGATTTCCTTTTGTAAATTAGAAATAGTTGTGAAAATTAGTTTAAGAATAGAGCTCAATTGTTTCTTAGTTTAATTAGTTGCTTATTGATTAGTTTACTTGTTGTATAAGTCATCCTAGGCTAGTTAGTTGTTTACTTGCTTTAATAATTGCTTGCTTATTTATTTACTTGCTTTCATAGGATAATTGTTTATTGGATTTAAGTAAGCTAGTTAAAGTAGTTTGCTATTGCTTATTAGATAAATAACTTGCTTTTTGCTTATTGTTATGATTCAATTAGTTTTCTTTAAGTAGGGTTTTCAATTTCTTTCTTAGGACTATCCATCGATCCTTGGTCCAAAGGTTACTTAGGGTAAATAGTTTGAATTCCTTAGTAGGGTTTGATCATTAGTAGTTTTTGCTTGAATAGATTAGCCCTTAGATAGCCACTCCCTTAGTTAGACTATACTACCTCCAATCCTTCTACCTTAGCATATATATTGCTACAAATCTAAGTTTACTTACCCCGGGTTGACAATTTAATTGAGGGTTTTTAGTGTGTTTTTAGTGCATATAGAACACCCATCATTTTTGGCACCGTTGCCGGGGAGTTTTTTCAAGGTAGGAAATAGTTAGGAGATAGATCATTTCTATACCTTAGCATTAGATTGGTGGTGGTGGAACTATAAGACGAGAGGTAAGAACCTACGCATCTGCTATTGCAGGCTCCCCCAAACCCAATGGTAGTTTTTTTTTTTTTTGGTTTACTTTCATGAATAGACCTAGAGACCCAAAAGGTAGATATATTAAATCTAAATCAAATCTTTCAACCAAGGTTCCTTCCGACCTTTTTGGCAGAAGGAACGTTCCACTCATAAATTCCATAGACCGATACCAAAAAACGAGAACTAGATCAACCCAAAGAGCTAAAGTAGTCTCTGAAGAGACTAAGACAGGGAACACTATAGAACAGAAAATTGAAGCATCAGTAATAGTGGAACAAGAGGAAAGACCACTCGAGCCTTCTATAGAACCAAACAATACAACCTTTTCTTTTACACCACCACTAGGAGATCCTAACTTTGAAGTTATCATAGACCCTGAACAGGTGAATATTGTGTTTAGTAGTTCAACCAATGTAATTATCTCTCAAATTGACACAAAAAATTTGGCATCAATAATCTCAACCGGCTTGAGTAGAGTCCTAGACATCCAATTAGTAGGAAGACCTTTCCATCAAAGGGAAACCTTGTTCTATTCAAAGTAAAACCACCTAGGTACTCTCTTTTCGGAAACCAAACTGAAACTACCTTTGGGTTTCCAATTTTGGACACTGCTCCAAATGTCAACATGAAGAAAATTCCTCTCTCAGCACTGCCTACATTTTATGGTAAAAGTAGTGAAGATATAGATACCTTCCTATTTGAGTTCGACATCTTTTTTAGGAGCTACAACTACCTACAATATGCCCATAAACCAAAACTCTTTCATGCCACCCTCAAGGAATCTGCATTAAGATGGTTCATGGGGTTGGGAGAATCCAACATTAGGTATTAGGAAGCCATGAAAGATATATTTATTAAGAAGTACCAAGACTACTGCAAGACCAAAGAATATCGTAATGATATTTTCAAAATCCAATAGTTAGAAGACGAGACCCTCGAGGATTATATGGAAATGTTTGGTTATATCTCTCAGAAATCAAAATACCATGACCTTCCAGATGATGCAATTATGGATCTTTTCCTTAAGGGAATTTCAGAGGAATACATAGAGATACTTAACCTGATGGCATCAGGTGACATCTCTCATAAACCATTTTCCAAAATATGTGAAATGTGTAAATATTACTCAAGGAGTAGAGCCAAAACATGAAAGAATGTTCGAGACCCTTATAATAGAAACTGAAAACCAGTTAGTTCAGGTGGTGTCACTAGAGAAGAGATAGGGAACCTTTTAGAAAACTTCAAGATAGATATCTTAAGCACAATAGGTTCCCAGTTGGACATCCTAAAAATAAAAAAGAAACAGGAGGAGGAAATGCATCAATGAGCATATATTTTCCAAGATGCAGGAGGAAGCATTCCTCAAGGGAATGCCCATTAGATAACATTTTAGTTTGTGGCTTCTGTACAGAAGACCATTCAATTGAGAAATGTCCATCATTGCCCGGTTTGTTATCCATTTATAGGAGTGGGGATCCTTGGGAATCCTCTTATGTACCTAGGAGGCCATGGCAGTCTAGGAACCAACCCACATACCTAGATCCGTAATCTCAAGTTCCACCCTATTATCAACAACAAAAACAGTGGAACTCACCAGGTTGGAAAAACTGGCCTATTCAGTACCAACATCCTTGGCTTCAAGGATGGAGAGGAGGACATAGCCAAGGAAACCCTCAAGCTCCACCTATACCTATGTCCAACCATCCTTATCCTTAGTTCCCACTGAACACTCTGCAACTTCTTCCTGGTTTTGTTCCACCACCCTTACCTCCTATTCCACAAAAACAACCACTACAATATCATAATGCAAGCTCCCTTACCTATGCAGTGTTATAGTGTTGTTGTGCAGTGTCATATTGTTGCTATGCAGTGTTATACGGGGGTGGTACTTGGTTAAACTATGGTGTGGCTTCTCGGTCATCATTTATGCCTGCACCCTATATGCATACGATGTTCTTTCCCTCATGAGGTCCATGGTTCTGCAATCTTTGTCATCATGGCCTACTGACTTGCAAAAGTTGTAATATCATATCTTAGGGATTGTCTGGTACTTCTGCATCATTGGGCAAATATTATGGATCATGCCCCTGTTTCTTAGAGATCTCACACCATATTCCTCATGTTGGCAATGGGTTTGGCATTCCTACTGCCATGTACTACGTGAATGTTGGACATTTGTTCTTATGGTGTTCTTTTGTCCTACATGTGGTACACCAAATGACTTCTCTTTTATCCTTACCTTTGTTCTGGTTTAGCTGGAATTTTAAGTTCTTCAAATCCTCCTTCATCTCCTCTATGGTTGGATTTGTCTTATTATATTGGTTCTCTTCCAGTTGTAGGGTTGCATGTAGAGCCTCTGCCTATGTCTGAAACTTTTGTTGTCGCAACGGGTATTTCAAGTGTGGTAGCAGTGAATTGATGAAAAAATGCCAATGTTGCATATCTTTCATGACATACTTTATCTTTCCCTTAAATCATTTGAATCTCTGGTCAATATCCCATACAAATTCTTTTGGTTTTTGTCTAATCTCTATCATCTAGTTCATATATTGATATTCTGAACTAGGCTTCTAGAACTCATTTATCAATAGCTTTTTAATATATCCAATCGTCCTGGTTGTCCCTGGCGCACTGTTTGCAGCTAAACTCATGTACCAATCTAGTGCACGATCTCTTGGCGTGATATCTAACTCTGCAAGTTTAGTGTCCTCGTTTTTTATCTATTTATCTTCACAGATATTTTCAGAAATAAACAGGTGCTTCTCTGGGTTCTCCGATGCCTCTCCTTTGAATTTTGGTAGCCTGATGGTGGGATCATGTCCTACCATCTTGAATGTTGAACTACTACCTCCACGTGGTGTAGATACTTGAATAATTCTTCTTGAACTGGATCCTCTAGTTGTTGTTCCATGTGTAGATGTACTTCCTGTTGTCTTCCTTCTCCCGAAATTCGGTTTTCTAAATGGTGGTGTTCTTATTGGTGTATTAGTCGCACATGGGTTTATGGGTTCCACACTAACAATGATACGGATAGGAGTTTTGTCTTCTATTCTCACTCTTGTACCTCTTGTCTTCATCTCATAGGATTTCCTCAATCTGCTTCACAACCCGAAGATCCTCTACCTCTTCTTCATCACTTGCCAAGTCTTTGCTCGCGGCTATGACTCTCTTCTTGGTGTTCACCTTATATTGGTAGGGTAATCCACTGTGCGTTTTTCCAGCTGTTTCCATGATCCACTTGATCTGGTCTTCATCCATCATAATTGGGTCCAAGGCCTCCTTCTTTATTTTATTCACGTCTCCTTCCATTTCTCCTTCTCATGCCAGTGCTTCTCCCCTTCCCCATGCACACATGGAAGTTTAGTTGTATAACTCTATTGTCATTACACCTTTGTTAAATAGTAATATCTTAATGGAAGTATATAACAATCTAATGTACCTACGTCAAGGTCCCTTCAAGAAATCTTGTTCAGTTGCACTGTAAGACTTCATTGTATCTACTGCAAATTCTGTGATAAATCCTGCAACAATGTTGTCTAACCAGAAATCTACTGTAGGCGTAAACTTATTATCAACTTGTTGTAACTGCACGGTCTCTTTAGGATTCCACTCTTTTTGTATGATCTGATTTGTAGGATGGTTGTCTTTCAATCTTTTTGTCCACTCCTTCAATACATGCAGGAAATCACAAGAAATACTTCATGCAAGTCACTGAATACATACTTGTCCATATATTTGAGCGGTGTAAACTTTGGGTTTCTATTATCTTTCTGCATAAACTCTAGCTCCTTTGTCTTCAACCAGCTCTCTATCTCTTCCTTCGTTGGATTCCACGGTCTCAAAATCTCCTTTTAGATTCTCATTCTCTCAACATCTTATTGTCCGGTAAGACATCCTTTTGACACATCTTCCGCAAATCTCACATACTCAATCCCATTCTCTTTGAACTAACCGGCAACATAACCATTTGTTGGATTTTTTTAACCCTTTTATTGGTATTTGTATTTTCTACTTAGGATTCTTTATGGTTTATTCTAATCCTACCTTACTATCATAGATTGACCATTGTACAGATTTGATAAGCTCCCAACAAAATCCCTCTAAAACTATCGGCCCCTTTGGTAGACCAGAAGGAAACACAACACACAGAGTGTACTGCGTAGTCTCACCCGAGATAACTCCATGGGTGGATGCAATACTCATGTGTTTGCAACCTAGGAATGAGTGGAGATATTCAATTGTACTTTGTAATCTTTATTCATTCATCCTAACATCTAATTATAGCCATCATTCTATTCATGCATGTGGAATACCAGATCTAACTAGTTAATTCATTCATATAGCATTCAACAATTGATTAGCCATAAAGACGCATACATTCATTAACATAACACATGTGTTACTGTGGTTCACCCCCTCCTAGGATACGTCCACAAAGATCTGGCTCTCAAGATTCATTATGGTTCAGTAACATATCACGTCGCACGTGTTTACAATCTTAGGTCTTACTCTCTTCCACAGACTCCTTGATCCCTGTGAAGCTGACTAGATCGCACCAGACTCCTCGACATGCGATATAACCCTTGAAATCGAGTCTCTCACTGCCTCCCTAGATCACCAACTTACTGAGTAGTATAGTTCTTACAACTTCCTCCTCCTCGGTCGACCCCCCTCTCGTCCGATCTCTCTCTACTCTCCATTGCTCCCTCTAAGTACTACCTATTTATATCCTTGGCTCATCATCCATTACAATACATTACAAAAACCCTAACCCTAGCGTCATTGCGTCTTCCTTGCATGCATGCCTGGCCTGCTTCCCTTATATGTGTTGTTTTTCCTTCCAGTTGTCCTTTCCTCCTTGCATGCTTCTCTTCCAAAAATAGTCTTTTCTCTTGACTAGGCATGCATCCAACATCCTTAACTGTGGGTTTATGCATGTAATGAAATATCTTTGTATCTTAAAGACGTCGCAATACCTCTCTACCCTGAAAAAAAAAAATACCCCACAAGTCTTGCTCGGGAAAGAACTCCGATACCACTTGCAATATTCCAGATATAATATAGTATGTGAAACATAAATATTTCGCAAGAAATGGCATAACACCAATGATATATCCAGAACAATATTAGAATAATACTAGAATAACACTAGAGCCTCTTCCAGAGGGAAGCCTCCATCGTATTAGAGCTCTATTACAATAATCTCCAAGACAAAAATGTCCAATGCCTCCTACTCTTATTTATACTAATTCTACCTTCTAAGGAAACTTCTAGAGGAATATATTTCTAGAAGTAGAAGCTTCTATTAAGTCTTCTTACATTGACTTATTCTCCTTTATTTATTAGTCATTATTAACTAATGTCGACCTTTATTACATAGAAAACATATCGTACTAACTAATGACCTATGGAGAGGGGTTAGGATCATATACTAACACAATTTCTATCTCCAAAATTCTCTAAAAATGCTCCAACATACTCCATATTTTTCCTCCCAAACTCTTCTCCCTTGTTCTCTATTGTTGTTCATGTAAAAACTCAATGTCTAAAACTATTTGTTAAGTAAGTTCCTCACTTTCCCCAAGATAGACGATTGTTTTCTTTGCCCAATGTCTACTTTAGCCCCATGCTCTCCAATAACTATGGAATGTGACTCTCACACTCACCCTATGATAGATATTCAATGATTGGGCTCTCACACACTGAACCAGAAAATAGAAAATTTCCCCAATGATAATGAAATTCAAAAATGTGGGTTTGAATTAATACCCATAAATTGTTTCCCTTTTCGACCCCTCTTGGACTCTCTCTAGGCATTCCCCCTCTCTTGTGGATTAATCATCCCTCATCTAAGAGGAAGTGCTTTTGATCTTCTACTCGCTTAGTGTCACAAAGATGGCAAATTCTCATGGTGTTTTGGTGTTTTGGGAATTGTCCAAAGCCTAGTTTCACTATGTAACTCTTGAGAGTTTGTTCTTATTTTAGCAATGTTGATTTTCTTCTTTGCACTTCATTTTCATCTTCTATATTTAAGTTGACCACCTCCTTAACATTATTTTATTTTTCTTTTATCCACTAATTCTTTATCACACCACATATAATATTAAATATAAAAAAATAATATTATTAATTTTTTAATGTGGTGCCTAATATTATACCTTCGTTTACCAAGATATGTATACCTGACTTTACCAGTCAAATCGTTGGGTGGAGGGGGGTCCCTTGTCCCACAAACAAGGGGGTCTCATACACCAATTTAGTGTGCTGGCTTATTATTATTATTATTATTATAAAAAAAAATTAATTAATTTTTTTTTTAATTTATAATAATATTAATTTAATATTTAATATTAATTAAAAATATATATATATATATATATATAATATATCATATTATTTATAATAAAATTTTAAATTTCAAAACTAAAAACTTTATACAAATAAAATATTGAAATCTTATATCTTTATATCAATTAATTATCATATAAAATAATCCAAACATGTGGCATATCTCAATTGTGCACCAAAATATTTCAAACATATATCAATTATACATCAAAATAATTATTATCTAAAATGATTTTAAAAATATTTAAATTATAATCATTTTAAACATCTTTATATCAATTAATTATCATATAAAATAATCCAAACATGTGGCATATCTCAATTGTGCACCAAAATATTTCAAACATATATCAATTATACATCAAAATAATTATTATCTAAAATAATTTTAAAAATATTTAAATTATAATCATTTTAAACATATTTCAGTTATATATAAAATAAGGGAAATGTGTTTCAATTATATACCATAATAATTATGATTTCAAAATTCAAATATCTTTTATATTAGAAAGATAAACTCAAAATAAATCTAATTAAAAAAATAATTTAAAAACATAATAAGTTAAATATAATCTATGGTATTTAAATTCCAAAAGAAAACACATTTAACCAACTCAAAATATTTTGAAAATGACTCTGTTAGAAGCCATTTAAACAAATTTTATGTAATTGTATGTAATCATATAATTTTATAATAATTTCTTAAATATGAAAAAGTAAACAGTTAAACTGACAGAGTAAATATACAGATTTGATTTGGCATTAATTTAAGACCAAATAAATAACATGTCAATCTATATCGGATAAAACTAAATAAATTAATAATATGTCGAGCTATATTCAATAAAACCGAATTCCAATAATAATAATAATGTGTCATCCCATATTCCATAAAAAAAATTATATTTAATTACTGCAAAACTGAGACACTGAGAAATATCTTAACCAGTGCTCCAAAGTTATTACATCTGAAAAAGTTGTGCCGTTCGCAGTGCCAAGATGGGCCGGATACAGAGATTTTTCCGAAGAACTACTCCCTAATCTTCTCATCCCATATTCATTGTTCAATCGGCTTCCACTGCGACTGCGACTGCGATTCATATCACGTGTAACGCATCCGGGCCAAATTTCTACCGCTTCCGGGCCATGCGCGACAGTGATATCTCTGTGTCTCTCGATGATAATACGGGTTCCCTTCATACCTGTCACGTATATAACCTCCTCGCCCATCGTCAGTCCTTGCGAACTGGACAGTGATAGATCTTTGATGAAATCTCGCACCATTTAGCGATTCAAGGGCTTGCACAGCATCCTCTACATTTTTGTAACGAACAAACACAAACCCTCGGCAATCTCCAGTTCTCCTGTCTCTTGGAATATAGATCTTCACCACCTCCCCGAATTTATTGAAAAGCTGATACAGTTCGTATTCGGTTGTGCGGTAGTCGATATTGGTAACATACAGGGAACAATCTGGATAATATTTCGTGCCCTCAGCGGCCCAACTTCGAAAGCGCGACATATTTCTCTTACTTAATCGACTGATGCGATGCGCGAACGATCAATAAGCACGCGAAGAGAAGAAAGTAAAGAATACGAAAATAAGCGCAGCGTGTTCTCTTGACGATCGTTTCCACAACACTTGGTAATATAGTTACCGATCTGCGACGCTACGCTATACCAAGAATATGAAAAGCCAAACGTCCTGCCAAATGTCAATGAAATGTGGAATGGATTCAGAAAATATTATAATTTTAGAAAAGTGTAATTTGCTTCCCTTCCTCTCGGTCTGATATAAAATTTAATTAGTTAGTAAATTTAATTATGTTATAGAGTATACTGGTTAATTCTAACTCACCAAATTGTGTCTCGTTTATGCAGGAAAACTGCGTTCATCATTATTTGTATTTGTAACGTATAGTCTCAATAATTGATTTATTAAGGTGGAAGGAATCAGACAAGGATAACATAAAGCTCAAAGTTTATCAATAGATAGTAAGAAAGAAAAAGGCTAATTTCATGGTTTCGAGGAGAGAAGAACTAATATTCCTTGGGAAAAATAACCCCAAACTGTTCTGGAAGGAGCTCCAACCGAAAAAGGTGCAAACTGAAAACAACATTACAGCTTCTAAATGGTTYGACTATGCAARACAACTTTATGRGCAGGATCCCAAGGTTGACCCTCCTCCCTTGGTCAACATAGATACAAAACTCTTCACAGTGCAAGAGGTAGAGATGGGTATCAAGAGGTTGGGCGCTGGAAAAGCAAAAGACTTAGATGAACTCCAAGCAGAGTATCTAAAGTGGGGCTTAAAAATTCTTTCACCTCACATCACAAAAATTTTCAACAATATCATACAACAGGGGTTCCCCACAGATTGGATAACTAGTATGGCAATACCTCTTTTCAAGAGTGGTGACGTCAATAATCCCTCCAATTATAGAACCATAATGATAAACCCCTTGTTTGCAAAGTTATTTGGAAGCATGTTAGAAAAGAAAATCAACAAGTGGGCAGAAGAAAGAGATAAATGTGCTAAAGGGCAAGCAGGTTTTAGACCTAAACATTCCACAGTTGATCATTGCATAACTTTAAGGCACATCATTGAAAAAGCTTGGGAAAAAAGGAAGAAGTTTTTTGTTGTTTTGTTGATTTTAGAAAAGCCTTTGACACGGTTCCTAAGGATAAGCTTTGGAGCAGAATGGAGGAACTCGGGGTTCCCAGACATTTGAGAGCAGCTGTGCATAGGATGTATGAAGAGGTGAAAGTCAAAATTAGAACTTCAGCAGGCATTTCTAAAAGTTTTAGAAGCGATATCGGAGTCAAGCAAGGTTGTCCACTGTCTCCTACCCTTTTTGGGTTATATATTGACAAGCTTAAGCAGTGGCTAAATTCGCAAGGGGGTGACGGTATCCATTTGGGCAATTTAGTTATAAGGTTTCTTTTATACGTAGATGACCTTATATTGATTGCTAAATCAACTCTTGGTTTGCAAGAGCACTTATGTTCCCTTGAGCATTTTTGTAGAAGGGTGCGGATGCAAGTCAATATTAGCAAAACGAAAGTAGTGGTTTTCTCTAACAAAAGAAAGCATAACCAACATAAGCTCTACTTCGAAGGAAATATTCTGGAAGAAGTTGCAGACTACAAATACCTCGGAATTGACTTCAACAGAAATTTAAGTTGGGATGGTTGTAGAAAGAAAAGAACTTTAGGGGGTTAGAAAGCATTTTATTCTTTTCAAAACAGGTGTAGAGCGACAGAGATGTGGGACTGGAAAACCACTCTAACTCGTTTTGGGCTTCTAGTGATTATGGTGATTCTCTACGGTTGTGAACTATGGGTCAGCAGCACAACCGAGATGCAGTGGAAACAAATTGAGAAAAATCAGAAGCGGTTGATTACAAACATATTCAAAATTAAAAATGTAGTTCCTTATGCTATCCTGTTAAGTGAAGTAGGGGCTTCCCCTATTTAAGCAATTGTTATGGTGTGAGTCATAAGGTATTTGAAAAAAATTGAGCAAATGGAAGAGGGTAGATGGCCTAAGGTTGTGTTTAGTGACAGATTGTGCAAAAGAAAGAAGACTTGGATGCGACAAAATAACAAATGGTTTAGTAAATGGGGCATTTGTTTGAGCATGTGTCCTACAAAGAGTAAAGAGATAAAACTTTTGTTATGGATAAGTTCCAAAAACATACTTGGAAGAAAGATCTAGGGAGAAAGAAGAAGTACTACATTGAAGAGTTTAACCCCACTCATAACCATCAGCAAAAGACATACATAGGGGCCAATATTTCTTGGAGATCTAAAATTCTTATTGCTCAATTAAGAACTAATTCTCATCAACTCCGTTGTGAAAGAGGGTGCTAGAAAAGGCCAAAAGAAATGTGGGAGGAAAGAGTATGGATTTTGTGCTCTTCCGGAAAAGTGGAAACATAAAAACATTTCATTTTAGAATGTGAGGCCCTCAAAGATAGCAGGGAAAATTATGCAGGTATTCTGGCAGCTAGTTCTTGGGATAATCTATTCAACAAAGAGTTTGTCGAGAAGCTGGAAGCGGTTATTGTAAAACTTCACAGGAAAATGGCCGAATACAAAAGCCAGATGGAAAAGCAATATGTCCCATAGGCTATTTTTAGCCTCGTGGACATTAAAAATACTTTTTTTATTTTCTTTAATTGTTTTTTGATCACATATGATATATTTACTTGATCTAAATAGTTGGGAAAGAAAATTGGCCAATTCTACATTGATCAAAGGTAAAGGGATTTAATATTCCCACTGGATATTCCAACGTATGTTTAGCAATTTAGTTTTGGTTGTTTTTCTCATTCCAATTATATTCACCAACTTAATTATGGGACTGGAGAGAAATTTAACCAAATCCGTGAGGTGGTAATGTTTCTAAACCTTTGGTTAGAATGTTTTAAGATTTTGGAAACTTTTTTTTTTAGTAAGAGTTAAAGTTTGCTTCTCTATTTTCCAAGAGTGTTGTTTTTATAAATTGTCTAGAATGTTTTAAGATTTTGGAAACTTTTTTTTAGTAAGAGTTAAAGTTTTCTTCTCTATTTTTTCAAGAGTGTTGTTTTTATAAATTGCCAATAGAGGTTTGTATTGTAATTTGCTCAATATGGGGATGTTTTAAGGTTTTGTTTACTCAATTTTTATTATACTTTATGTAATTAGCTTTTAGTTGGTCGTATGTAACTTTGAAATTTGACAAATTGTTTAGGATAGCAAAATAATTAGTTTGATTGTGTTATTAAGAAGTTATAAAGACTTTAAATACAGTAAACCATTTCCATAATATTGAAATTCAATTATCAGAAATTTAGGGACAGAAAGGAATTTTAATCCTACAATGTGTTCTTTTGGTTATTGTTGGCCCTCAACCAAGTTTTGGGAGAACCTTGGTCGTGGTTGACCATTTTTGGGACTTCAATAGGCTGGTCGAAGACGGAGCGCCCAGGCAAAGCAAAGATCGTGGGATCTTGCCCATTTTGTGGGCTTTTTGGGTTTACGGAACAGGTATGGGATGTTGGCCCATGGGTTTGACCATGTTTAGGCCCCTTTTGTAATGTATAAATAAGTAGCTAGGCGATGTAAGTAATAGGGAAGCTTTTGAAGGTCATTGGCTTAGTGCATGACTAGAGGCCAAGTCATTTTTTGAAGGTCGTTAGCTTAGTGCATGAATAGAGGCTTCATGCATATGATTGTAAGAGGCTTTCTGCAGAAAGACTATGTAAGGCTTTGTGCTTGATATGATTGCAGGAAGGAGGATCTTGCGGGGTGCGCGCAGATCTCCTGTCCTTTGCAAAGTTGGATCTGTGGCTTGGTACATGTAAGAAGATTGAAAAAGAGTAATAGGAAGAGAAGAAGATTGGTGGACATATCCCCACATTGGGGTGAACCACGTATATCCTGTGTCGATGTGATTTTTGCGATGTTATTGATGTTGTTATTTTCTTAGTGCATTGTTCTTGATGTATGATAGATAGATCTATAAATGCTTAGTGCTTTATGATGTGATTGAATGCTAGATCTGAGTTAATTCTATGTGCTAAGTGAATGGAAGTATTAGATCTTGGTTATTACTACACTGACCTAGATCTAGGGTTTAATCTGTGATGTGAATGAGATTCAATATCTAATACATATTATTGGCTAAGTGTTTTCTTAAAGTGTTGTAATCACAGATCTGTGTCCCAGCTAGGTTGTAGACACTTGATTCATGAAACCCCCCTATCTCTACCTCGGGTGAGACTTCATCTTCTTTGCAGTTGTTGTCGAAAGGGTCGGTAGTTAGGGTTTTGTTGGTGCGTTGTTGAAGCGTTGAACCTCGGGTCTACCCTTGTGCCAAAAAATGGTTTCGTTGCTGAGACTGAAACTATGATTGTTGGGAACTGAAGAAAAGAAGAAAGCTCTATGTGTAGATATGTTGTTGAAGTGCGCAGTATTCCACTTGACTTGTGAAGCTTTGTGCTAAGAAAGAAAACTGGATTTGAAGAAAAGAGGTAATATCTTAAAGCTTTGTGCTCTGATAAAAGGTAAGATAAGTGGAAATTTTTTCTTCGAAAGTATGAATCTAGGCATGTTTGATAGATTTTGTCCTAGTCTGGAAACTAAGGTGAAGTTAGAAGAAGAAAGATTTGATCTGAATAAATTTGA
This sequence comes from Picea engelmannii, assembly GCA_009831015.1. Classification (NCBI taxonomy): domain Eukaryota; kingdom Viridiplantae; phylum Streptophyta; class Pinopsida; order Pinales; family Pinaceae; genus Picea; species Picea engelmannii. The sequence continues at coordinate 21,599 of WSFP011310292.1, read as the reverse complement.
TAGAAATAGTGAAAGATATGTTATTCCTATGCATAGAAAGAAATTTTGGACTAACAAGTGGATGCAGGATCCTAGAAAGAATTTGTGCAAATTGCAGGTCCATCACTGTGATCCTAGTGCACAGTACAGAAAAGGTTGGGGATCATTCAAGAGAAAGAGAGGATTGACTCTATGTTATAACTACAGAAGACCGGGACATCTTGCTAAGGAATTCCCTGGTAGAAGTCATATTTGTCTTTGTTGTAAAGATGTTGATCATGGGGTTTTGGATTTCCCTAGAATGATTTGTAAAGTTGAAAATATGGACATAAGAAAAGAAACCCATGAAGAAGGTCAAGAAACCAAGGATATGCTAGAGAAACAGAAAGAATCAGAGACTATGTTATTACAAACGAAAGAAACCTTGAATGATCATAGCGATATTAGTTTACCAGAGATCTTAAAAGAGAAGCAGTGCATAGAAACCATAATAGGAGACTTCGACATAGACTGTGTCTTGGATGAGGAAATTCATGTGAATGTTATGCTAGAAAGTACTTGGAAAATTTTGGGAAAACCTGCTATGATTCCTTCATTGGGAAGGATAGGCTTGTTTAAAGGAAAAATGATAACCCTATGTGGAAGAGTTACTAATGTACCTATGATGGTGCATGGAGCATCGAAAGAAGAAGAATTTGAAGTAATTAAGTTTGTTGAGAATAATGCCCCTTTTGCACTTTTGTTAGGAAAACACTGGATTGAGAAAGATCAGATCCGAAGGAAAGCAGAGGAGGAAGCTACAAAACATAAAAAACAAGAATTAAGGGACTTCATGGCTAGGAAAATAGCACGATTAATAGAAGAACAAGAAGATAAGTCGAAGTGGCAGAGGACCAAATAACTAGCTGTCGAAGTTGCCAGAAAGCAGGAAGGCTTGAAAACCCTACCCATACAGAAGAGAAGAGAACCTACCCTAGAAGTCACAAGAGAAGAGGTATTACCTTCAAACCCTTTAAAAGACCCTCAGCAGTACGAAGTCACTACACTAAGGGAATATAAGAATGAGAATGGAAAGAGAAATCCAGGGACTCAGATCACAGGAACGAAGGCCAAAAATTTAAGTAAGAAGAAAGAAAAGTTAGAAAGATTGCAAGAACTTCCAGAGACGACTTCGCAGAAGGAAGGCTTACAGAACTTGAACCTCATCGGAATAACAAAACAACATAAAATGGCACTTCGCCAAGGCGAATCTATATGACCTTTGGAGGCATCCCAACCATTAGAACGATGCCCTGGAACGTCTAGAACTGCAGTTATTTTCGGAAATATCATCATTGGACCGTTGGGACCATGCCATAATGAATGAAATCATATTGATTGAGGCATTCCTACCTGTTGGAGGAGTCTGTTACACTGTTTCTTATTTATCCCGTTAGACGCTGCGCCGAGACCACTTTTTGCAAAATGTGATTATCCGAGCTAATAGGGAATTGATCACTATCGAACTGTGGTTTTGAGACCTCGCCACCTATTTTGCTTACCTTGAGTGTTCGTTCACATACCTGAGTTATTTGATCACGAGCATGCATGTCAGTCGACCTTAGTGCAGTAGAGAAATCGGTAGAATAAATCTTGATCGACCTTATGGTTGAGAAGGTCATGTTCGCAAGTATATAGGCCTCATCGATGGGAGGATTTCAAGCATCCCCCTCAACTGCACATCGATCTAGTCGAGCAACAACTGAGAAAAGAAGAAAGCACAGTGACGATCTGGTGAATGCGAAGCTGATCCCGTCGGTATTGCCCGACTACATCCCGCCTTTGGCTGGCGTGGTTAGTCGTGACAGCGTCCTGCGTGAATTTGAGTACACGCTTATCACTACATACCTCTTGAAGGAGATATGCGTAGTTGGACCGCAATTGGGACTGATCCCAGCTCTCAAGATAAGTGATTACAACCTGGGAGAAATGAATAATTATGCGATGCTTGCACCACATAGGTACTTGACAAAGATGACGGGGAATAATTCGAAGATAGTTCCCCAACCATGGATTAAATAAATCGCACGGTCGATGATCCTGGATGTGATGAAGATCACCCACTTCGACAAACATCAGGAGGTTAATGCATGCGTTAAACTCCTCTTGGCGTGCTACCCATGGAGGCTATATATGGTTAGATAGGCGTGTGACTGTGGATATGGCGTTGATCCACATGATCACTGGATTAAGCATGCAGGGACCAGACCCTCACCATTTCTACCCAGGGAAGATTGTAGATCGCTCCCTAGCACATCGAATCAAGGACACATATGGCGATGTAGAGAAGGGGAAGAGAGGCTACAAGGTAGCCTCCATATAGGATGGTGCAATGCGTCTAGATTGTCAGTTGATAGTGGGAAATATCGTTAGGAAGAATCATCCTACGCAGGTCACGGGGTTCGTAGTCAACCTCGCAGGGAAGTGCGTTGAAGGGATGCAGATGAACTAGGAAAGCTACCTCGTGAATGAATTGGATAAGGACTATCGTGAAGCACATGACCAAGGCTATGAGTTCCACTTTAGCTGGTTGTTGATTCTCATAGCATTTGTCACTTGGGAGATGCCAAAGGGAGAGACATTCCCTGAAGTTGATCCATCAGAACCATTGGCCACAAGGTTCACCACCTTATGGTATACAAGCGATATGGAGAAGAAATAGCAATCAAATGTGGTGTTTCACGCATACTACCTACATCTCACACGTGCCATTAAGTCATTCCCCTGAATGACTCCGAATACTTACAAGCCTCTAGTGAAGTTTCGCGCAGATCGCCACCTCATTTACATCACTACGCGCAGAGATGAAAATGAGGAGTTGTGGTCGTACTATAAATTGAATAATGAAGAGTTATGTGATGCTCGCACCGCATAATTACCTGACAAAGATGACTGGGAAGAAGTCGAAGATAGTTACCCAACCATGGATTAAAGAGATCGCACGGTCGATGATCCTGAATGTGATGAAGATCCCCCACTTTGGCAGACATCAGGAGGTTAACACATGCATTAAAATCCTCCTGTCATGCTACCATGGAGACTATATATGGTTATATAGGTGCATGACTTTGGATCTGGCATTGATCCACATGATCACCGGATTAATCATGTAGGGACTAGACCCTCACTAGTTCTACCCAGGGAAGGCTGCAGATCGCTCCCTGGCACAGCGAATCAAGGACACATATGGTGATGTAGAGAAGGGGAAGCAAAGGCTACAAGGTAGTATCCATCTAGTATGGTGCAGTGCACCTAGCTTTTCAGTTGATAGCGAGCAAGCTCGTTGGGAAGAATCGTCTTACGCAGGTCACGAGGTTTGTAGTCGACATCGCAAGGAAGTGCGTCGAAGGGATGCAGATGAACTGGGTGAGCTACCTTGTGAATGAATTGGAGAAGGACTCTCATGAAGCGCAGGACCAAGGCTATGAGTTCCACTTTAGTTGGTTGTTGATTCTCATAGAATTTGTCGCTTGGGAGATGCTGGAGGGAGCGAAATTCCCTGAAGTTGAGCCATCGAAACCATTGGCCACAAGGTTCACCACCTTGTGGTATACAAGCGATATGGGGAAGAAATGGCAGTCAAATGTGGTGTTCCACACATACTACCTATAGCTCACATGCACCATTGAGTCATTCCCCTTAATGACTCTGAACACCTTGCATACTTACAGACCGCTAGGGAAGTTTCGCGTAGTCCGCCACCTCATCTACATCACTGTGCGCAAAGATGAAAACAAGGAGGAGATGCAGTCATACTATAAATTGACTAATGAAGATATGGAGGAGATAACCAAGGAATGGCCGGCTGAATTCATGGTCCCAATGGAAGATACAAAGCTCTCTGACCCCGACATCATCAGAAGCCCTTTGGTCACCTGGATGGAGTATGATGGATCGAGAAGCACTAAGAGAAAGAAGAATAAGGAGGAAGTGTAGGACATAGATAGAGCATTGAAGGAAATTTCATCTGAATCACTTGGAGGAGGAGGAGGTGATGAAATAAACCAAGAGGAGGAAGGGGAAGAAGACAAGCAAGAAAACGACGAAGTGACACCACCAAGGGACCCCCTTACAAAGGTCGAGACGTCAAAGAAAAGGAAGGTTTCTCCAAAGAAACCCTCAGTGCGGAAGAAGTCATGAGCCAATAAGCCTCAATCGCAAAATGTACTCATAATGGATGATGTTGACCTCATCATCCCAGTTGTAGCATATGCTTCAGAGGATATCTAGCAGCGAAATGAAGCAAAGCAGGAGACGATGTATGGAAGAATCGAGGTGGAGCTAAAAGGGGTACAAAAATATATTTATTCGATCCACGCAGTATATATTGTGCCATCATCATTAGAAGGTGCAGAATTGGGGGATGATCCCACCCAATTGCGAAGGATAGTAGATGCGAAAGAGGCTCGCCTTCATCAAGTCCAAGAAGAAAAAGAACAGACCACGGAGGCCTTGAAGCAAGAAAAGGAGGAGGCCTTAGAGAAACTTCAAGTTGCGAAGCAAAATAATGACGACATTAAAGCAAAGTTTGAAGAAGACATAGAGTAGATCTAGAGAGAAAAAGACCAGCTGCTCGCGGAGCAGATTTGAGTTAGAGAGGCAGTGACTAGATCACTTCGCTCTTTGTTGGGCTTGGACCAAATGGAAGAAGAGGAAACTAAGAGCCAAGTATGGAATCTAGTTGAAGCCATTCAACAGCTTCAAGCAAGAGTATAAGAGTTAGAACTGCAAGCAGTTTCGAGCACTCCGCAAAAAATGCAAGATCAGAGGGAAGAAATGGTCAAGAGCGTAGTAGAAAGAATCAGAGTGTTGGTCGCAGAATGAAAGAAACTAAGTAACCGAAGTGCACAAACCTATGAGTGCCTTGCAGAAGACCCAGAACTAAGAACATTGGAGGCAAAACTCCAGGAAGCAAAGAAATAGATGTCGATTGTACAAGCACAGTTGAAGCTGCTTACAGTGGTAGATAAGATGAAGAGGTTGCAGGAGAAGTGTGCAGTTCAACAACAGGTCACTTCCATCCAAAGCAGAGTTATGGAGTTAACACAGCGACTCCAATCGATGCAGGATGAAGACTACACCCTCTTTGAAGAAATCAAGGGACAAGGATCACAGTTGGAACAGGTGGTCAAAAAAGTGGAACAACACTTGGAAGGGCCTGTCACCGAGCAAGTCATCCAAGAGTTCGTTGAGCAGGAGGCTCTGGTGAAGAAGAAAATCGAGGAAGCTTGAGATAATCTCGAGGCCTTCGAAGCAGTGTTTCCATGATCAGAGTGACTCAGGATGAGTCACACGTGATCATTGTGGGCATGTTGGCCCTCGACCAAGTTTTGGGAGAACCTTGGTCGTGGTTGACCATTTTTGGGACTTCGACAGGCTGGTCGAAGACGAAGCACTTAGGCGAAGCGAAGATCGTGGGATCTCACCCATTTTGCAGGATTTTTGGGGCTTTTAGGGCTTATGTAACAGGGATGGGATGTCATCCCATGGGTTTGACCATGTTTATGCCCCTTTTGTAATGTATAAATAAGTAGTTAGGCGATGTAAGGAAAAGAAAAAATTTTGAAGTTCATTGGCTTAGTGCATGACTATAGGCTAAGTCAATTTTTGAAGGTCATTGGATTAGTGCATGACTAGAGGCTTCTTGCATATGATTGTAAGAGGCTCTGTGTAGACAGATTGTGTAAGGATTTGTTCTTGATCTGATTGTGTGAAGGAGGATCTGGTGAGGTGCGCATAGATCTCCTATCCTTTCCAGATTTGGATCTATGGCTTGGTGCATGTAAGAAGATTGAAGAAGACTAATAGGAAGAGAAGAAGATTGGTGGACATAGCCCCACACTAGGGTGAGCCATGTATATCCTGTGTTGATGTGCTTTGTGAAATGTTATTGATGTTGTTATTTGCTTAGTTCATTGGTCTTGATGTATGATAGATAGACCTATGAATTCTTAGTGCTTTATGATGTGATTGAATGCTAGATTTGAGTTAATGCTATGTGCTAAGTGAATGGAATTATTAGATCTTAGTTATTACTGCGTTGATCTAGATCTAGGGTTTAATCTGTGATGTGAATGATATTTAAGATCTAATACATATTATTGGATGAGTGCTTTGTTAAAGTGTTGTAATCACATATCTATGTCCCAACTAGGTTGTAGACACTTGACTCATGAAACCCCCTTGGCTCTACCTCAGGTGAGACTTCATCTGCTTTGCAAGTGTTGCCAAAAGGTCTAGTAGTTAGGGTTTTTTTGGTGTGTTGTTGAAGCATTGAACCCTGGGTTTTCCCTTGTGCCAACAATTACCATGCCAAAAATGTTGAATCATCTCTTTCTCCCCTCTTACAATCCTCTACAAGCATATTTGAGGGGCTTGATACACATTCATTTTCCAGTTTCCTTTTCCTCTCTTACAATCCTCTACAAGCATATTTGAGGGGCTTGCTACACATTCAATTTCCAGTTTCTTTTTCCTCCAAGGGAATGGCTTCTTTTTCAATTCCTCTTGACTTGACAAAGGTATTTTGAGATGAACTTGTGTTAGCTTCTTGTCCACCAAATCCTAGGCCTTCATGTTCAGGCCTCTATCGAGATAAAATGGAGATTAGAATCCCTTTGCCTTCCTTGCCAATCCCTTGGCTATCATAGCTCATTTTTGTTGGGTATGTGTTATATTCTTTGCATGAGTGTGTGTGGGCATGTCAGATTTTGCTATTTTTAGCAGTTTTGTAAATTAATCCTGGATTAAGGGATTAGGGTTTTGGTATCTACGAAATACCTAAAAACATTGTATATATTGTATGGTGAATGGTGAAATTCGATATAATGAATATAAGAAAGGTTTTCCCAGTTGAGGGTTTTCGGTATAAAATCTTTGTGTACTCTTTGTATGAGCCATTGATTAATTTATGTCTTGCTTAAGAATCTATATGCATTGTTTTACTTTGCAGGTTTAAAACTTACATGTGGTATCAAAGCTCGTTTTTTGCTTCAGAGGGATGCCTTTGTTGTTGAGGGTTTGGATCGATCTTGATAGATCAAGTTTATCTTGGGTCTGTGATAAACCTAGGTTTAGTGGGAGCTTTGGCAATGGATATTCGAGTATAGAAAGAGGAATGGCGAACTCATCTAGAATCGAGATAGAGAAGTTCAACGGTAAAAACTTTGAGCTATGGAAGCTCAATATGGAGGACCTTCTTGTAGACAAAGATCAATGGATCATTGTGGATCCCAGTACACAGCCTACCGGTACACTGTCTACTAGCACATAGGCTACTGGTACACAACCTACTAGTACACAAACTACTAGTACACCAGCTACTAGTATGTCCAAGGAAGATTGGGAGAATTTGGACAGAAGAGAAAGGAGTACTATTCGACTCTGCCTGGAAGATTCAGTGTTGTTGAATGTCTCAGGAGAATCTATAGCCAAGTAACTTTGGGATAAGTTATGGAATTTGTATCAATCAAAGTCCCTGGTAAACAAGTTGTTTCTTCGAAAGAAGTTGTATCAGCTTAGGATGGAAGATGGAGATTCTGTGACAGAACATCTAAATGCCTTTAATACTCTAGTAAGTCAACTTGGATCTGTTAATATTATGATTTCATAAGAAGATAAGTGTATTACTTTGTTATGTTCTTTTCCAGGCTCTTGGGATAATCTAGTTGTAGCAATAGGTAGTACCACTCAATCTACATTGAAGTATGAGGATGTAGTTGAATCCTTGTTATCTGAAGAGATGAGGCGAAAACGCATGGATGGTCACAACACAGATACTTTATTTGTAAGAGGGTGTACCCAAGACAGGAACCCTGGTAATCCTTCGGGGTGGAGATCTAAATATATAGGTAGATCTAAGTCTCCAAGAAAATCTTTGAGGAAATGTTGGAACTGTGGAAAAATAGGGCATTATAAGAAAGATTGCAAGTCTAAGAAGGTTGAAAAACCAAAGGGATCTGATAGTACCTCTCCCACAGAGGAGAAAACCTCCACTGAAGAAGGAGGTGATGTTTACCTAGCATCTACAAGTACATGCAAACCGTGATGTATGGTTGATCGAATTAGGTGCGTCATACCATATGACTCCTCACAGGGAGTGGTTCTCTGAATATGAAAAATATGATGGTGGTGATGTATTCCTAGGAGATGACTCGACAACAAAAATCTTGGGACGTGGAAAGGTCAAGTTTTTGCTAAACAATGGAAGGATTATAACTCTTCCTGGGGTTCTACACATTCCAAAACTAGCCAAGAGCCTAATATCTGTAAGCAAGTTGGGTGATGCAGGAGTGAAAACTGTATTTGAAAAGAACACTTGCAAGATGGTACGAGGAGCAATGGTGTTGATGAGGGGAGTTCGTTGTGGAACTCTATACAAGTTGTTGGGAAGCATTTATACTAATGGGTGTAACAATTATGTTGTCCCTGAGCAGAGAAATGAAGGAGACAAGACTGATACTGTCCCAGAAAATAAGACCATGCTGTGGCATCAAAGACTAGGGCATATTGGAGAAAAGGACCTTCGAACACTACACGGTAAAGGTATGGTTGAAGGTATGTCTAATTGCACTCTGGATTTTGATTTTTGTGAAAATTGCATATATGGTAAACATAATCAAGTAAGATTCCCATCTAATGCTACAAGAGAAAAGGGGATCTTAGAGTTGATACACAATGATTTGTTTGGACATGTTCCTATTCCATCCCTAGGTAAATATGTGTATTATGTTTCGTTCATAGATGATTTTTCAAGGAACACATGGATTTATTTTATTAGAAAGAAATCTGAGGTATTTGATAAATTTAAAGATTTTAAGGCTCTGGTATAAAATCAGACAGAGAAGAAAATAAAGGTATTGAGAACAGATAATGGTGGAGAATTCTGCGGAAATGAATTCGAAGAATTTTGTAAGAAGTGTGGTATAGCAAGGCAGAAGACTACTCCATACACTCTTCAACAGAATGGAGTTGCAAAAAGGATGAACAAGACACTGATGGAAAAAGCAAGGAGCATGCTCAGCGGTGTCGGGTTAGGACAAGAATTTTGGGCAGAGGCAGTGGGTACAACATGTTATCTGGTCAATCGATCACCTTCATCAGTGTTGGATGATAAAACTCCACACAAGGTATGGTCTGGAAAGAAACTCTCTCTAAAACATCTTAGAGTGTTTGTTTGTGATGCTTATGTACATGTTCCAAAGGAAAATAGGAGTAAGCTGGATAATAAAGATGAAAAGTGTATCTTTATTGGTTATAAAGATGGTGTGAAAGGTTATAATCTTTGGAACCTAGAAACCAAGAAAATTGTTTACAGTCGAGATGTTGTTTTCAGAGAGGTAAAAGATGTGTCCAAAGAGGAATTCCCACCAATGCAAGACGAACCTGAGAAAATAGAGCTTGAGTTGGATGATGCAAAATCTGAATCATCTGAAGAAGAGGAAGTAGTAGGAGAAGAAGAAGAACCTCATACCCCAGTATTGAGGAGATTAGTGAGAGATAGAAGGCAACCAGAAAGGTATAGTCCACCTGGTTTTCATTCCATTTTTGCTTTATCTATTACTGATGATGATCCCAGGACTGTCAGGGAAGTAATGAATTCAGAGGATAGTAAACTATGGAAGAAGGCCATGGTTGAAGAAATGGATACCTTGGATAAGAATGAGGCATGGGATATAGTTGAGCTATCAGCTGGAAGAAAATCGGTTGGTAGCAAATGGTTGTTCAAGAAGAAGTTTAATGCACAAGGTAAAGTTGAGAAATACAAATCTCGGTTAGTAGAAAAAGGTTATTCCCAGGTAGAGGGAATTGACTTTGGTGAGATTTTTTCTCCTGTTGCTAAGTTAACTTCTATTAGATTTCTTTTATCTATTGCTGTTGCTTTTGATCTTGAAGTGGAGTAGATGGATGTGAAGACAACATTTGTACATGAGGATCTAGAAGAAGAAATCTACATGAAGAAGCCAGAAGGATTTGTAGTGAAGGGAAAGAAAGAGTTGGTCTGTAAGCTAAATAAGTCACTATATGGTCTTAAGCAATCACCTAGGATGTGGTACCAAAATTTTGACACATACATCCTTGGATTGGGATTTGTAAGAAGCAGGGATGATCACTATGTATATTCCAAGCAGGTTGGTAATCACTTCATTTATGTAGTGTTGTATGTCGATGACATGTTGTTGGTAGGAAATAACATGGATGTTATCAAGGAAGTGAAATCCCAGCTATCCTCCAAATTCAACATGAAGGATCTCAGTGATGCTAACTTCATTCTCAGAATGGAGATTAAAAGAGATCGTGCAAACAGGAAACTCCAGTTGAATCAAAGAAAATATGTTGAGACGATATTACAGAGGTTTAATATGCATGGAAGTAAACCGGTCAAGGTTCCTATTCCTATAGGTGTAAAGTTATCTACAGATCAGTGTCCTAAGACACAGAAAGAAGAAGAGGACATGTCCCATGTTCCATATGCCAGTGCAGTTGGCAGTTTGATGTATGCAATGGTTTGTACTAGACCGGACATTGCACATGCAGTGGGACTTTTGAGCAGGTATATGTCAAAACTAGGGAAGGAGCATTGGACAGTAGTAAAGAGGGTCTTCAGGTATCTTCGTGGCACCACCAGTTATGGATTCTGCTACCAAGGAAGACCGGGATTAGACAGAGTGGTGGACATACATGGCTTTATTGATGCAGACTGGGCTGGAGATCTTGATCGCAAAATATATACAAGTGGGTATGTGTTTAAACTATTTGGAGGAGAAATCAGTTGGATGATCAAAAGACATGATGTAGTGGCACTCTCAACTACAGAAGCTGAATACATGGCAACCACTCATGCAAGCAAGGAAGTCGTATGGTTACAAAGATTGTGTTCAGGTATTAGGTTGGTACAACAAGCAATGACATTAGATTGTGACAGTCAGAGTGCAATATTCCTGGCAAATAACCCATCTTATCATTCGAAGACAAATCATATTGATGTTCAATATCACTTTGTGAGAGACATGGTTGAGGAAAAGAAGGTGTTGTTGGAAAAGGTTGACACTTTGAAGAATGTTGTAGATTCATTGACAAAGTCTCTGAGCACAGAAAAGTTCTCCTGGTGTAGAGTAACAATGGGCATTGCTACCCTGGATTGTTGACTATATAATCCCTTGGACCCCTGGATGCAAAGAAAACAACAAGTGAGAGAATGTTGGGTATGTGTTATATTCTTTGCATGTGTGTGTGTGGGCACGTCAGATATGACAACTACGTCTGACGATCCCTCGCACTAGTGCTCTGTCGTGTGCGTCGGGTGCTTTCCTAGAGGGGTCCCAGGGGGGGCAAGTATTCCCCCCTGGTTATGCACAACGTTCGGGGAAACGCCCCAAAATTTATTTTTGGGCGGTTTTCGCTATTTTTAGCGGATTTTGCTATTTTTCGCGATTTTGTAAATTAATCCCGGATTAAGGGATTAGGATTTTGGTATCTACGGAATACCTAAAAACATTGTATATATTGTATGGTGAATGGTGAAATTCGATATAATGAATATAAGAAAGGTTTTCCTGGTTGAGGGTTTCCAGTATAAAATCTATGTGTACTATGTGTATGAGCCATTGATTAATTTTTGTCTTGCTTAAGAATCTGTATGCATTGCTTTACTTCGTAGGTTTAAAACTTACAATTTTCCTCATGAGATTGGAACCAATTCCTTTAGTGTGATTTTCAAAGTCACCAAAGGTCTTGGAAGGTGATTTTACCATGCTTGAATCCATCACAGTGTTGGCTTCCTTACCCTTCATTATCGATAGTTGTGTCACCATCTTTTCTAGTGTAGCAATGTTGAGCTCCATCCGAGAAAATATGACCTCCTATTCTTCCCTATCATGCTCTTCATGAGGAATCCCCACCATTGGTGTTATTCTTCTTCTATGTAGGCCTAGCATCCATGCTTCTCCATTTTTTTATACTAGTTGTCAACTGCTGTTTACCATGCAAGTGTTCTCCAAGTCTTTGGAACATGCTCCAATGCCATCTAATCCATAAACAATAGGCCTATGTCCTTTCTGCATCACCAACATGAATACTACTTCAATGATTGTTTGTGTAATTTGAAATGCATTGCATCCTCAACAACTTCTATAGAAAATAGATTTTGTAGTAATAGATTCCATAGAAAAAAACTTACAGACAATTTTCAATAGATTTTATAGCCTCTTAATAGCCTCTATGACAATATCTTGTGTTACCTCTTTAACGCCTTCTGTAGCAAATAGCTTCCATAGAGACAATAAAATATTACATTATGCACTCCAATTGAGTTAGAAAAAAAATACTTTGCTACAGAAGTGCTCATTCACCTCAAGATTCCTCACTCATAGGTTGTTGATCATACTAAGGAAACAACAAAATTGATGATAGAGGGAATCATCGTTTGGTTGTGTGAAAAAATGAATTTATGGATTTTGTTTTAAAAATAAGAGTTGTTGCGATTGTAAAAATTGATTTAGAGATTGCAAGTTGCAATAATCAACTAGCAAGTGCCTGGAGGCATCTAGGAAATGATTAAATTCCTAGGGGGATGTAAATACACCTAGGAACAGGATAAAATTCTCATGGTTCTGTAAATTCTCCCAAGTAGTAAATAAAATTCCTAAGGGTATGTAAATTTTCCCAATCAGTAAATAAAATGCCCAAGCAACAAATAAAATTCCCAACAAGCAAAAGTCGGTTGTGGACGAGTGCTATACACTAAAAACACACTTGAATAGAGTATGCATAGATTTTTTTAAGTCCTAACCAAACTACCCAAAGAAAAATATTGCAGTAACTCACATATGTCAACATTTAAATGGGATTCTTATTATGCTCAAGAGAAAATTACAAAGAGGTGATTTATACACAAATTTTGTGTATTGTTACTCACTAAAAACACAAAATTATAGATGGTCATGGCTCAAAGACATATTCGCTCAACACGGATAGGCTCATTAACTCCATCCACTCAACTTCAAGTAGGTTTCCCTCTTCTAACTCTCACTTTCATTATTGTCCTTCACAATTTCTCCTTGCTTATCCCTATTAATGTTATTCTTCACTACGACCCTCTTTTTTAATGGGATTCCATTAGAATTCCAAGCATCACAATCATTTGTTTCCACTACCAATTTTCCCAAAAAGACAAAATAAAATAAAAATGGATTTTCTTATAAAATTTTCAAAAGGGAAAGAAACTAAGTGATTATTACAAAGTTTGGAGAGGATCCAATTAGGATCATTTATGCTTATATCATGGTAGCCTAACCTCATATCTATCTTCAAATATAATTTTTCTTCTCTAAGGTGATCAAATAGGTCATCAATTCTTGGTAGAGGCTATTTATTTCTCACAATGAATTTCTTTAGTTGTCTAAAATCAATGCACAACCCCAAAGTCCCCTCTTTCTTATTTGCAAACAATATTTTTTCTCCCCAACGAGAGACACTTGGGTGTATATACCCTTTCTTAAACAATTCGTCTAATTTCATTTTCATCTCCTTCAATTCAGGTGTACTCATTATGTATGAAGAAACTCCAAGCATGAAATTGATAGAGAAATCAATATCTCTTTTCGGTTGTAAGCCTAGTATCTCCCCAAATACATTACCATACTCTTATAGGACTAGCAATTCCTCAATATTTAGGCTTATACAATTTCCTATATCTTCCACATGAGTTGTATGCAACTGACATCCTTTCCTAACGCATCTCTTCAGTTGTAAGGATGAAATATTTCTTATAAAAATATATCCGGGAATGCCTTTTACTATCCTCTATTTTCCCTGTCATCAAGAAAAGTGAAAGTATTACTATGCAAATCTAAGACAACATGATATGAATTTTTCCAATGCATTCCAATAATAACATCATATGAAGCAAGAAGTATTATGTTTAGGTATACAATAGTGCTAACACCATCCATATCTAATGGGCGGCCTTTGACAATTTCAATAATTTTATTTTTTTCTAATAGTCAATTGAACCAACCATGATTTATCATGCTTACTTCTTTTCAAATGAAATATTTCAAACAAATCAAGGGAAATGTAACTATGACTTTGTAATGTACCCATTACCCTCTATAACCCTTGAGGATATGGGGTACCTCTTGAAACCACAATTTTCATTCATCTTCTTACTCTAATACCACTTTTTAACCTACCCAAAACCATATGTCCATGATTTAGGATACAAGTTATTTCTTGAAACCACAAATGTTCCTTCAACTTCATTTTATGATACCATTTTGTAACTTCATGACCATTTAATTAGGATGAAATCCATGTTCTATATCCTTGATACCATAATTCCTCATTTTCCTATTAGGAAATGATTAATGCATGAAACATGAAAATAAAAGCGCATGCAAACAAAATTAAATCATTTGTAATTATAAATTCATAGTTATGCATTGAAATAGAACAACATTCAATTTATAGATTAAAAACATTAAATCAACATAATAATCAATGAACGATAAGACTTATCTTTTTGGTAATAAAATACCAACTCATTGAATAACAAGGATATTACACCCAACCATAGGCTCTCTATTTCCCATAATCCTTCTAAAGTAGGGACACCCGTAAGATAAGGCTATGATTCCACAAGTATGAAGTCACCTATGGCTATCTCTAATCCTCTCACACAACCTAATTTCCCATAAATTCACAATTTGTAAACTCATACAAATATCCCAATCCACCAACTCTCTTTCCCCATTATATTGAACAACCCAAGGATTTGGATCCCCTTCTCTGCCACATATTCCCTCGGGCTATCCCACTTCCCTCTAGGGCTCTAGCATAAACCAACTAGGAAATCTATCAACTGGGGATTATAGGGGTTCTTAGTTCTAATGGATTTTTATAAATGGTAGCAATTTCCCTTTCACATAATTCACTGTATACATTCCCCATAACTCTATTATGTCCATTCTATGGTATATTATATTCAGATACAAATTCCCCCATAGAATGAACATGAAAAATTCCATGCATGCCCAAATTTAAAGAATATATTTTGCATGATTATGATGAGCCATGTGTCTTCAAAGGAAACCGACATATCTCTCTTGGAAACTAATCCCAAGGACCTAGGAACACATAAAGTAAAATACTTAGGCTGAGGAATAAAATAACATTATTTTTCTTTTCCCCCCTAAGCCCCCTTTATTTCCTCTCTTGTAGAATCATAACCCATCATGTTTGTTTCCTTCTCCGTCTACAACATGTCATTTTTTTTTTTTATTATCATTCAATGTACAATATTTACATATCACAATGTTTGGATTCTATCCAATCATAATGTACACATAAACATACTAGTCTAGGATCAAAACTAAGGTGTTACATTACCCTCCCCCTAGATTTTTCACCATTCTCAGTGCACATCGCCATTATATACAATAAAGTTTACATCAAAATTCAAAAAAAAGGTGGGTATTCCTCTTGCATTGCATCATCTAGCTTCCATATCACTTCTTTAAGGATTAAGTGTGTCCATTAGACCTTTACCTTCCCTATGATTATGATCTAGAGCAACATGACCTTTTAATATAGTATATGCATTGGTTGCACATAGAAGTCTCCTTCTGGCTAGGAGACTTAGGGTTATGCACATAATTTTTCAACAATGAAACATGAAACATAAAATGCACAATTATGGAAACAAGCAATTCAAGCATGTATGTTGTTGATCCTATTCTATCCAATACTTCAAATGGAACATAGTATCTAGTTTCTATCTTGGTGTATCTTCCCAACTTCAAAGAACTCTTATTTTCTTTCTCTTTCAAGAATACATGCTTCCCAACTTTGAATCCCATTGGTGCTCTACTTTAATCTACATGATTATTTTTCCTTTCATGTGATACCTTTAAATTCTACTTAATCTTGATAGTTTTCTCTTTTATTTATCTGAGTAACTATATATCAACTACCATTATGTCTATTGGATTGTCCCAACTAATCATAGTATTCCATTTTCTACCATATAAATATTCAAATGGGAGGATCTTTAATGAAGCTTGATATCCATTGTTGTAGGAAAATTCAACTAAATTCAAGTAGTCTTCCCACTTGAATGGATTATCCATCACATAGGTTATCCACGTGTCTTCAATTACTTGATTAAATCTCTTTGTATTTCCATATATTTGTGGATAATAGGCTATATTAAAATTAAAATTTGTACCAAATACTGTGAATAATCCTTTCCAAAAGTTTTAAGTAAACTTTGGATCTCTGCTTGAAACAATTTCCTTAGGTACTCAATGCAACCTAGCAATATCTTTCATATAAATGTCTATGCTATTAGTTTCCTTATAACTCAATTTAATTGTGATAAAGTGTTTATATTTTTGTTAATTTATCCACCATTACCATTAGTAAATCATCTTCCCTTGTTGTTTTGAAAAATTTAGTGATGAAATCAATTGTTACCACTTCCCATTTCCACTCTAGAATTGGCAATGGTTATATCAAACATGTTGGATATCTATGCATATCATTTACTCATTGACATTCTATACGCCTGGCTATATAATCAACAATATCATTTTTCATTTCTAGTCAAAAGTGTTGGCTTATCATAGCTACAATTTTCTTCTAGTAACCAAGATGCCCAACATACAAAACATTATCCATTTATTTTAATACAAACTTCCTCAATTCATAAGAATTAAAAACATACACTCTATTTTTATGCATAATAATTCCATCTTCTTCAATCTTGTATTTTGTATATTTCTACTACATATTTTCTTGTTGTAATTCTTCTTTTATTGGAGATAATGTTCATCTAAAATAACAGCTTCTAAAATTTTATTTCTAAAATCTAATTTGCCCATGCTAATGCTTGTAGCATGAATTGCATATGTACTTCTACTAAGTGCATCAACAACCTTATTCTCTTTTCTTTTGATATGTTTACTATCCAATTCATATTCACTAAGAAATTCCAGCCATCTTGTTTGCATGGAATCTAAATTCTAATGTTCAAATAAATATTTGAAACCATTATGGTCGATCCTTAACTCAAATTTCCTTCCCATCAAGTAATTCCTCCACTTTTTTAGTGAATGAAGTATGAAACAAGCTCTAATTCATGTGTGGCATAATTATTCTCATGCACTTTAATATTTATAGAATCATAACAAATCACATGTCCATTCCGACTAAGGACTCCGCCAAGTCCCTCTTTGAAAGCATCTATACACACCACAAAATTTCATTTGGATCAAAAATATTGATAATTGGTGCATTAGTAACAAACTCCTTTAATAGTGGGAAGATTTTTTCACACTTTGGGGACCATTCAAATTTAATTCTCTTCTCTTGTGAAGATGTAATGGGATGGACAATCTTGGACAATATTTATATGAATCTCATGTCGTATCTAGCAAGCCTCATAAATGACCTTACGTATTTTATGTTCTTAGGTGTTTCCCATCCTCTAATAGTTTCAATATTCTTTGGATCTACTGCTAATCCTTCCTCTGAAATTATGTGTCCCAAGTAATTGATTTGCCTCTAGTAAAAAAATGTTTGCTTAACTTAGCATACAATTGATTCTCTCTTAGCACATGTACAACCAACCTCGAGTGATCTTCATGTTCCACCTATTACTTTCAATACATAAGAATGTGATCTAAGAATACATTGACAAAATTATCCAAGTAATTTTTAAGTATACCATTCATTAAACACATGCATGTATGGGGTGGATTTGTCATTCCAAATGGCACCACTACAAATTCATAGTGTCCATACCTAGTTCTAAGAGTTGTCTTGATGATGTCTCCCTCCTTTATCCTTACTTAATGTAAAATAACCTTAAGTCTATCTTTTTTCTTCACAAAGAGTACTAGTTCTCCCTAAGGTGAGTGTTGGGCATTTTGATCCATTCTTGTGGGAGTCCTTCTTAACGTTGGGGATTTTAGACCCAGGGTTCATCCAAATTTTTCCAACAAAAATCCCAGAGCACTGGCATATCAATCCTCGAACAATACTAAGGAAGGTCTCACCCGATATGTAGAGAGGATCATAGATACCATAAGGTCTTGTGACAGGGATGAAGGATAAACACATGAATATTCATCGGGATTGGCACCCATGCGACTCATATCTGACAAATTGTTAGGACTAAGAAGTAAAACCATGCACACGCATACTGAACTCATACATGATAGACACATATTAGATCAAAATTGTCGCATATATATTACTAGAATCATTTCACAACAATAGAGGTACACATTATGCAGAACATATACATATGACAACCATAGAACTTCATATCTTCTCTATATAAATATTTAGAATTACAACACAATGTGCAATGTACCTTTTCTCAAAACTCAAACATATAATAGATAGAGAAGTGTATTCAAAATAATTACAATATTATAACAGGCTCAGGGAAAACTCAATACTAAGGAATCAAGGAATCTCTTCTCATCAAAATATAGCTAGCCTCATTTATGATATCACTCCTTCCTTTTATAGCTTTCTATGTTCAAGAGAATTGTCTCTTTTTTCTTTGATCCACTTGCTCAAATGAAAAAACTGCCTCACATGCTTTTGGTACCTTCCCACAATCCATGTAACCTTTAATAATATGGGAAATCTTAATTTCGCCTCTAGCTCAAATTTTTTCAACTCCATGATCCCTTTTGTTTCTAAAAGTAATCATTCGAGAGGATTTCATGATGATTATTTTCTTGCTTCTGGTGAGTCTCTTCTTGATTTCATGTGTGCATAAAAACCAGGACCGACATGTGTTCAATAATATTTAAGTCACATTTTTCACTGTCAAAACTCAATCTTGTGCACACTCTTTGTCATTCCTCATGCATTTCCTTATGCGTGCATAAAAATATGGAATGAGTGCGCACAACTTCATTTGTCCATGCACACAAAAATGAAACCAAAAATTTGGGTGCCAACTGGCCCCCACCACTGTTATTTGGATCGCCTTTGAGCCAACTGCTACAAGTTATGAAGGTGGACAATTTGAGTAAGATAAAATCACCATTTTGCAAAACATATTGTGCTTATGGTCGGGCATGAGTAAGAGAAAATAATCTATGTAGGTTTTAATTGCAACTTGACTCAGGTCCTAGAATGCATTAAGCATGTCACATGGTAAAGGATGGAATTAGATTTCATGCGACCATATGATTTCCCCAGAACCTTCACCAGTGTCTTTGGAGGGGAATAAGGAATCTATTTAAATCCCACCAGTAAACACTGACCACTAAATAGAATTGAGGCTCCATCAAGAGATAGTACAATTCTCTGGGTTTTTTTTTTTTGTTCTGGAAGGACCATACCAAGAAAGCATCCTTGGCCATTCTACCATTGGAGGGTTGGGGATCCATGACAAGGTGTGAGAGTAGAGAACCTAATGACTAAACTGGATAAATTGCTTTGGCACGAGCTCTTTGTTGAAGGAGGGGTATCCATGAAGATAGATGTTTTGAGGGGTCCAAGAAAATGAGATGGTAGGGCCTCTTCCTATCAGCAAATGGGATGATGCATGGTAGTTGTTCAAACAACTTTGGGCTAAGAGAGTTGGTGAACAACTGTGAGTACAAAACACAGTTCAAGGAACTATGGTGTACTGATCATATACTTGCTATGAAAGAAGGAGTAAGTGTTGTGCATATGTTGTCATTGATGTCAAATAAGTAATGTACATGGCCCGTAGAAAGTATGCAACAAAGTATGGTGCACAAACAAAGGGATTCATGAAAGGATAAAAACAAAAGTATGCAGAAGGATCAAAGGATGAAATGCTCAATGGCACAAAGAATGGTCAATAGCACAGAAGAAAATTTGTAGGGCGCTTTGAACTAGTGCGACGAACGGTGCAGTGGAGTGTATGATGAAACTAATGCAACAGAATGGATTGAAATGTATTTTATGGAATATTTCACAAAATAAAATATGTAGGGCACCCTGATCCATTGCGACATAGTGGAGTGTGACTAAACAAATACCATGTGAAAATTGATGGAGTGGAATGCGAAGGGATGAACATACTAGCTAGGTAAAGGGCACTGGAGGGGACGTGTGAAAGGATGAAGACTTGTAACTTGAGGATTGGGCTCTTATTCTATCTGCATAGTAGGTTGTCTATATACCAGAATGTGAGTTAGTTGTCATGCTCTAATAAGACCAAGTTTTTTTTTTGGATATGAGTTGGAGCTCATTCATAGGAAGATTTGGTCTATTTCATTTAGTCAAAGAATGTCCAGTTGTAACTAGATCTTGATCTGGTCAATATTTTTCCACAATATAATCGTCACGTATCCACATACTTTATTTATATAGAAGTATAACTAACATGACCTTTATCTAGTCAAGAGTGGTCCATAATGTAAATGTCATGAGTCTACATACTTTAGTTAGACAAAACTGTAACTGACAGGACTTTGATTTGGTCAAAATATGTCAATAATGTAATTCTCATGCATCCACATATAGGAAGGGGAACTAAGGAAAAATCATTATAAATAAGGATGTGCTCTTTTTGATTCAAGTGTGGATAAAAAGAGAATAAAAAGGACCTGTAATTGTTCAATGAAACTGAACTGGAGATATAACAAATTAATTTTAAGGTCCAATTATGTAAGAATATTATTTAAAACTGAATTCAGGGTAGAAAGGTGGTGCTAGGGTGAGTTGAATCTCACTAAAGATTGGTGTCCTCATTATCTGCGACAGGTTGGTGCCTGAGAGGATTGGTGTCCTTATTATCTATGATAGTTTAGTTCCTGAGAGGATTGGTATCCTCATTATCTGTGACAGGTGGGTTCTTGTCAAGATGAATAATTGTAAATTGTAAGTTGGTGCTTGCATAAGAACATAAAGAAAGATGTTTTGTGGTTTTCTTCCGCATTGGGATTCCATGTAAAAACTGTGGTGTAATGTGTTTTCTGTGTTGCATTTTATGTTCTTCATATATTGTTGATTAAGTAAGCATTTCTAAATAACTTTAATTTGTTGAAAGGAAATAAAATTCAAAAATATGATGCAATATTGATTCAACCCTCCCCTCTCAGTATTTTTGTAATTTACAACAATTGGTATCAAAGCGCAGGTTCCTTAAGTAACAACCTAACAGCTAGAAGAAAGATCACACAAAAAATATGGAAAGTCAAGATTCCTTTTCTTCTTTAACGAGACCTCGTCTGTTCAATGGAACAAACTTTTCATTTTGGAAAACCATAATGAAGACATACTTGATGTCTCTTGGTATGGAATTATGGCATATTTTGGTAGATGGTTATAAAATTCCAACTACCCTTCCAACTGATGAAGTTGGTAAGAAAAATTACTATAGTAATGCAAGAGATATGAATTATATCCAATGTGGGCTTGTAGAAACAGAATTTTTCAAAATGATGCAATTGGAATCTGCAAAGGAAATATGGGACAAGCTAGTAAACAACTATGAAGGAGACAAGAAAGTAAAGTTGGCCAAAATTCAAGCTCACAAAATGCAATTTGAAAGTCTAAGGATGAGTGAAGATGAAAATGTTGCA
>ML839265.1:55861-66545 GCA_009831015.1 Picea engelmannii | reverse complement strand
TCCCCGGTGCTAAACACACATATATCAATTCATTCATATCAAGCTCTACGCGAACATTCTTATGCGGGAGTCATTTCTAATTTTACAATTCTATGAGCCAATATCTACTCCTCATTATCAATTTCTGCACAGGCATTCTTACATAGGAAATATTTACAATTCCACAAGTCTATGAACATATGTGACAGTATATAAATTTCACAAGGAAATATGAGCAAAACACTTATCAGAAATAATTTAGCAATGGAAGCAACTGCTGAGAGGGGTGCTCGTTTCCACCCAACCGTAGGCGTAGCGACTCCTACTGGATTTACCACTAGCCACCCCCGAGCTGAGGCCACGATGTCCTGAGACCTGCGTCTCTCTGTCTTCCAGCGCCCAGGAGCGAAGGTTGCAATCCTTCCTCCTGCGATCACTCACTCTGCGTAGAAAATTGCCAGAGTTCCCCTCGCGTCTGCCCTCTCAATCGCCTCTGCCATACGCCTTATCCTCTCGCGAGGTTGCGTGTGGCACGATTTCCCTCGCACTGATCAGGCCTGACGGCTCTACGGATGGGCGGTTCACCATCCCCTCCTTCATCAAGCCATTCGCCCACCAGTCTGCGAGTCATTAATTTTCAGGGCCAGCGAGCCGCTTTTGGTTCTCCGGGCCAGTGGAGTCCAAATACGGTATTTAATTCTCGGTGGAAGTTAACGCCACCTTTTCACGTGCCTTCCACCGCCATTGTGGTCTCTTTTTTTGCACATCCCCTCTCAGCAGTTCTGTAATATAAATTCATAATGTTATTTACATTTTCATCATGCTTTAGCATGGTAATTCCTGTATTAGGATTAATTACAAATTTGGGGGAAACAGGGTGTTACAAAGACACTATAGATATTGCTTTGCATTTGTATACCACATATTTCATTTTCATTACTTGGTCTTATCATCAGAGTATATTGTTCATTATGACAAGTGGAGTGAAGATGGAGGGTTTACTGAGTAGTTGTGATAATGCATAGTGGAGTGTGGAGTGGGTAATAGTGGTTATGCATCATATTTTCCAAGTTATTAGTAAATTAAAAATATTTGTACCAGTTTTACCTCAAGTTACCCTTGCTTTGAATTCTAATGCATGTTGACGTGAAAACTATGCAGAACAAGATGAAATGTCTACATAATCATGATGTAGATTGTTGAAATTTGAAGATGAAGTGGAGCAAGGCTGAGAACTGATGGATGTCTAGGAGAGAGATGATGAATGTTGATCTGTTGAGATTCCTTATATCTCTCTCTCTCTCATGCCCACTGGTTTGCATGTCCTCATGCAAACTCTTATTAACACAAAAAATTGTTTCAAGTTGAAAGAGGACTATGTGGAACTGGTGCATGTTGAATGAAAGAAGGAAATGAAGTATGCCAAAGCTGAGAGATGTTGAAAATATCCTGCAAAAAGTACCCTCGAAAAAGATTTAAAATTTGTATTGTTGGTACAAGAACCTACTAGCTTTTGTACCAGCAGTACCAAAACAAAAAAATCTAAAAGAACTAAACCAACACTGTTATTATGAGAGAAGAAATAAACATTGATGTTATGCCAAAGAAACAACCAAAACTTAAACTTTATCCATGCTTGTAAATTTGGAAATGAAAATAATTTTAAAACATTACAAACATAAAGGAAATTCCTAAATTACTTATTACATATGATTTTATCAATCATTAACAGTTGTATGCTCAATAAACCATGTTAATTATGATGGGAGATTTTTCCTCTCATCCTTGAACAAGAAAGCATGAGGAGATAAGTGGTCTTTAACAAATGAGAAATTGATAGGAAACCAACTATCCCTGTTTAATTTCTCAGAGAATTTTTGTCATTCAAGTGATATTGATAAATTTCACATTTGAGTTCATTAGACTCCTACACTTATGGGTTCCACTTCTAGGACATTGACATCCTAGGTATGCATGAAGGGGACTTAAGACCATCTTACATAAATTCTCAAATGAAAATTAGATGAGGTTCATTAGCCTTTTGTTCGACCATGCATGCTTCTTCTTAAGGATTTACACAAGTATATTGTTCATACGAACAAATATAAATTAGGCATAATGAAAGACTTTAAAATCAGAACCCATTGCCAGCAAGCCTGTTCAATACTCCGATGGGGTAATTTCAACATCTAAGAAATATCCTTCCCAGGCATAATTCCCCATTTCCCACGATCCTATTCAGTACCCTGATGGGTTTTCCTAGTTATACCACATGTCGATACCCACTTCCAACATACCTGTTCAGTATCCCAACGAGTTAGCCTCTTACACCCATTTTCCATCAAAGGATCTTGTCCCAATCTTTACCCTTAAGATAAAATTTATAGAAGGTTTCCACATGGGTGAATGGGGAAGCATCTTTGAAAACCTGTTTATAGGATGGGATGGTATTGAGTTGGAATATATTTTATAGATTGCCCATAAAAGATTGTTCGTATGAAAAATAGACTTATGTATTGAGATTACTCGAAAGACATATCATGGTCAAACTTACTTAATGTGTGGTGGATGAGGCCATGAGAGAATGACCTAAAGGTGCCTCTAGTCCCCAAGTTCATCTTCTCCATATAAGATTGTGTTCCCTCACAAGTAGAAGTTTCATTCACTCTCCTGCTACTATTTGATAAGAATGCTTGAATAACTAGTTCTCATAGGAAACTAGGATGTACAAGTTACCTATGGGTATCATTATGCAGACCTTTAAAGATTTTGTAAATCCCCATAATATTTTAAAGATTAGGCTTATGAGCAACTGTTATTATTAATAATCAGAAATCCGTATGTAAGAAGAAGAAGAAATATCTTAATTTGTTTTGCTTTTTGATGTTAGATCACCAATATTATCTTCATCTCATTTCATTTATTTGAAAAGAAACAAGAAAAGATGTTGCATTTATTTAGAAGTAGGTTAACTAACATGCAACTTTTACTCTATCCTATCTAAGAACAAGAAATTATATCTCACGTGTAAGAATATTTCCAATGTAACCATGTGTGTAACAGGTGTAGAAATACATTCATACTCAGGTTTGAAAGATAATCTTTAATGTATACCAAAGTATAGAGAAACAACTGCTTTAATGATGATGTGAAGAGTTGTTGAAGAAGAGAGTGGTGCTTCAATTTGATAGTCATCTGGAACCATAGCTCAATTTAATATTGATATTCTTGGTTCACTTCCTTATTTAGACCACTCTTCATGTGTCCCTCTATCATGCCACATAGATCATCTTCTTTCAAATAACTGGTCTCGTCAGTGCATGGAGGATCTTTAGAAAGGCATATCAAAAACTCCTCGATCTCAAGTTCCAATGGTGGCTCTCCATCGAATGTGGTCCATGATTCTTTATGCTCTCCTATAGTTTGGAAAGGGTGATTACAAAATGATTTTATATCTTATTGTCGATGTAGCTCATGGAACTCTTCTTGTTCTATCACTTCTGGAGAGGCAGATAGGTTCTTGACTACTGTCAAGATTTTCTCTTCCTGAGAGGCAGAGATCCCAACTGTTGCTAGGATTTGAGAAAGTTCTTCCAAACTCTTGATCATCTTTGATTTATTTTTGTTGGTTGATGGGTGTTGTTTCACACATGGATTAGTGTAGAGGCGGGGTTCTTACAGTGCCCAAAAACTTTTAAAAATCCTAAAGAAATAAAAAGAAGAAAACTAAAAGAAAATGAAAGAAAACCAATTATATACTCAAATAGACACCGTGCTACTAGGACCCTACTATCACCAAGTTATTTGTTCACACAATTTATCTTCTCTTCTCATATATATTTAAAAAATGGATAATTCTAATAAAACACAAATTCTAACTACTGAAAGGAAGAGGACAACCTAACTTTGGAGCAACCCCACTATAGTGGATGTGTGGGCTCTTCCCTCATGTCTTACCATCCTCTCTCTACCCTTAGGTCATCCTTAAAAGAACACCACACTTGAATTAAAAGAAACACACTTTCATGAAAGGAACAATCAAAGCTTTAGAGAAATAAAAGCAACCTACCTGGAGAACCCTTTATCACGTCCCTGGAAATGACCCCAAAACGTTGGGCTAAATATATACACTATTAATTCCCAACGTTAAATTGTCAACTAGGGAGTCATATACTTAGAGGTGCAGACGAAGGAAACACAGTATCAGAGCCTAGTCTATCCTAATCTAAAGCCGACAAAACAATCTTCAAACCCACAACGCAGGAAATCAACACTAAGGATTCATCACTGGGACATAGGAATAACTTAGTGCTATAAAGGCTTAGATCGCATTCTTTCATGCACTCAGGGTGATGTTCGTGTGATTAATCATGATTAGCTTACTTAATTTTTCTATCCTTCAATGATTATTTCCAATAGTGGATCCACACTTAAATGCAATAAAAGAAACTGGAAAATGAAAATGAATTCAAATGATAGGAAATGAACTAAAACCTTGGGAAGAATTCCAACACGGGAAGGCCATATCTCACGAGTTAGAAGTCTAATATGTCTGTTGATGATTGAAGCTATAAGAAATTCAAAATCATTCAACGCTAATCAACATTAAAGATTTCCTACTTATTTCAAAACATGTATATTCTAGAGAAATAAGAGCAATAAAATCAGGTGTTGTGGGTGCAAGTGACAAACCAAGTTTAGAAGAAAAGGATATCTAAAAAAAGAAATCTACAAAATCTAAATCCACACCAAACAACAACTGGTACAAAAACAATGCAAACTAAATTTAGAAACCAATGCAGAAAAAGAGCTAAGTACAAAGCCAAAATAATTGCAAAAGCAAAGCAACTTTACAAGGAAAAATATGCAAAAGAAACTCTAAAAATCTAAGGAAGTTTTCAACTCAGAAATCGTGCTTCAAGTGAAATGTGTTAAGCACATACCTTGCTTATTAATTTAGTTATCATTCAATACATAACAAATCTGCAATTCTAAGAGTGTATGATATTCAATTCTAAATGTTTTATTCGCCTCACACAGATTTGTATTCATTGTTGTCCCAAATTACTTTAGAATGTCAAGGTTATTCAGATCCTATGCTTTGTTTATCAAATAGTTTATATCAGAAATATTCAAGCAACGATATGAATAAATGCACTTTGTGTTTCTTGTTTTTTTGAAATGAACACGTCACACTTCAAAAATCATTAAGCCTACCCTATCATATGAATTTCTAAATGCATACAATCAAAGGGTAAGATCTCTGAGTTTTAATTTTCAAATCAAATGTAAAGAGCACAATCGAAATGTAATAAATTGAAAGAAAATAATAATCAAATCTATATGAAGATAAATAACCTCAACAAAACTTCTTTATTCAACAAATAAGAATATAAAATGTTGATCTAAAGATTGTCAAAAAAATGTAAATCTAGTATTCCACCTTATCTATAAAACAACACAACACATACCAAAGGATGGGGGCCCTTCCAAACTTGGCCTTTGTTGCGGAACAAGTCTACATTACTAAGGACTAATCCACACCATGTACAAGAACAACAACTCTTTTTATTAGCTGAAAACTCCAAGGAATTACAAGCACTCCTCCATATGTTCAATCTTCTTCAAAACAATGAATAGATCTCCTCCATTACAAAATGATAATAGCTACCCCTATCAACCTTTTAGCACTCTTATTTATAAATAAAAATTATTGAAGAGAGGATGGGACCGAATCCCAATGTTCATATTTCAAATTTTACAGTTTTGGAATGAAATCACAAAAATATGGGTTTTATTGTAATTTGAGCATATTTGAGTTAGTGATCCACCCATATCTTCCAAACCAAATCAAATTTCGAAAAAAACGTCCAAGTCTTACTCAATTTTCCACATTCTAGAAAAAAACCCATATTGTAGAATTTCTAGATATGATACCATCTACACGGAAATCGAGGTGCAAGTTGGCAATTTGAGATTTTTACTGATTTTTGTAGAATCATTCCCCTTGAGCTTGAGGTCCACACGTACGAGCTAGGTGAATTTTGACTCCATTGTTCAAATGCAGACATCATCAACAAAACTATTGTATACTCATCCTTTTAATCACTAAAAATATGGAAAATTATGTATTAACCACATAGGATGAATAACAAGAGATAATGGAGGTTTATGGTGTAATTAGGGATATATTATTGATGAAATATAGGGAGGTGTAATGACGAATGTATTTGTATGGCGGAAAATATGAAAAAACTGGAGCCCACCAATAACAGAACACAATTTTTATCAAGCAATAATAACTAAATAAAAAAATATTGTAACCAGAAGCTTTAATGATACTCGTTGTCGATCTTCAACTTGGAAACTTGCGCACGTCCTTCTTTCTTCAGCCTGCCAATTCCAAGGAATTCACTGGTACCTCCCAGCCAAGGCTATCAATAATATTCTTCCCCCTTACCCCTCGAGCCGCAAAGGGGTCACACACAGAAAACTCAGAAACTTTATCTCAAGCTTGCCCTTGCAAGGAGAGGCTTTCACCTCTTGCACAAACTTTCAACTCAACTCACACAAGTAAACTTATTCAATAGAAATTTTAACAACATTTCATTCATCCAGCAATAGGGTACCTTCCCTCATCCTCACCATTCTTTTTATAAGAAAATTTACCTTGACATTTTGTTAGGTACCTAACCTACCTAACCCCTCAAGTGGGTAGAATAATATATTTCCATGTAATAAAGGTCAATATTAATAAGGGCTAGCAATAAGGAGGAATATGTCAGATGTAAGAAGACCCAATAGAAGCTTCTGCTTCTAGAAGGATCTTTCTCTAGATTGTTCTTTTATATAGATATATTTAGTATAAATAGGAATAGAGGGTATGAGAAGTTTTGTCTTGGATATTATTGTAATAGAGCTCTACTTTGCTGGAGGTTGCCCCCTTGAAGAGGCAAGTGAACATTTCTCTCAGTAATCAAAGTGCTCATTCTGGAATCATTCTGGTATTATTTTGGTAGTATTGTGATGTTGTTCTAGTTATATCATTGTTTATCTGCCATTTCTAGCTAATTATTTATGTTCTACATACTATTTTATATTTGGAATATTACAAGTGGTATCAGAGCACCTTCCTCGGCAGAAAATTATGGGTTAAATTTATTTTTTTTAGGGTAGAGTTGTATTCCGACGTATTTAAGCTATAGATATTTGACGTTACGAGCATAAACCCATGGTCGGGGATTCATACACGCAGAAAATACAAGCGGTACTTAAGCGCACATTTGTTGGCCACCCTTGTAACCTTTGTTGGTACCCCTTCAAGTGGTAGCGCATCAAAAAACACTTGTATACAAATCGTCCTAGATCTCCTGAAGCCCTCCATAGATAAACTGATCAGTCACCTGACTATTATAGTGCCACCGAGAACAACACTCGGGAATATACTCTCGACTACCTAGGTAGTCAGGTAGTACGACTAAGGGTACGTTCTAGCCTCCTTAGTTGGTGCCCTGAGATATTGGACCGAGTACTATCGTTGGACCTTGCACATATATTAGAGAGCTATAGCACAGGGAAAACCCTTGTATGTATAACCCTTGAATACCCTAACCCTTCGGAAGGAAAAAAAATAGAACCAACAAGATTTATTGTTGTGCTACAGTGTCTTCTGCATTCTGGTTGTGAAATTACTACACATTTCTTCTTATTAAGCATTTGGGCATTTCGTCACTGTAGTATTCTTCAGGCCAGAGTATAACTCCACATGAGTAAAAGAAATAGAGTACAGTGGTCCCGCTGGAAAAATTATTTGGGACCTATTCCATTGGATTCCCCTTTTCTCTGTGATCACAGTCATACCCTTCATTTTTAATCCTTTTTGTTTCAATGGACCTGATCCCTTCCCAGTTTCCCTATTTTTCCGCCTATTCCATTATATTTCCCTTCAAGAATTGATCATCATGGTACCTATCCCTTCTAAGTCCTTTTTTTGTGGTCCCACCCACCCATTTTTTTCCTTACCCGTACTTCCCCTCTCCAAATGGCCACCACTTGCAACCAAGACCTCCAAACTTCCATCAATCAAGTCCATGTCTCCATCGAACATCTCACATCTCAGATGGATTCTACCAATTCCCGCATTGACAAATTTTAGGACAAATTTGTTGGCAAATGTTTAACAGGTAGCGTATGCTTGTCATTTATGGAAAGTACAATAGTGAAGATGGCAGGATCAGAGTGTGCATTGATGGAAAAACAGGATTCGGAAGTGAAATCTCAGGAGGAACAACGTCGAGGAGAACGCACGCAAAAAAGCTCAAGATACGGGAGTTCTTAGAGGAGAAGGAAGACAAAGGTCGAGGCCTTTGAGAACTTTTAATTCTCCCAAGGCTGGGAGGAAAGTGTGCAAAGCTCAGGAGGGAGCACAGCCGCCGTCAGATCGACTGAAGAAGAAGATCTGGACCGTTGGTTTCTATGTCCAGGAGGAGCTTAGGAGAAGCCTACAGAAGGGAGATATTGAGAGTCGTTGGATCTCATTCAGAAATCCCATCAGTCGTCAAATCGGACAGGAGTTGCACGAGGTTTACCATCGAGAAAAGCCAAGGTGAAATCCCGAAAGAAGGGTTGACTCATCGGGGTTTCACATATCGAGAATCTCGTGAGCCAATGCATTGCGGCATTGAAAATCTTGAAACCCCGACGAGTGGTAAGACTACGGTCACAGGGATAACGGTCATATGGGCCAGGAGCCTAGCCAGGAGAGCTAGTGCGTAAAGAGCGCGTCGGAGTTTTGAGGATCGCGTGTTGGAAATGCCAAAGAAATAATGCAACAGGAATCCCGATTTCTCAATATGAAAAATCCCGATGTAATCTAAGCCGTCAAATCAAGATCACATCTGAACCATCGATCCGACTCACATCAGCAAACCACGTTAGCTAGGAACATGTGGCACAACCAGGTAATGACAAGTGTCAGACTGATTCAACATGCCAAGCACATGTAAGTCACGAATCAGGGTGACACGTGGCAGTTATTTAACACATGTGACATCAGCAGACGTACACCGTGTCGGAGTTTCGGGGATCGAGAGTTGGACATGTCAAGGATTGTTGACATTAGGAATCCTGATATCGTGATATGTGAAATCTGAGCCGTCAGATTAAGTTTGAATCTGGACCGTTGATTCCAGTCAATGGAGAGGCATCGGGGATCGAGAGTTGGACATGTCAAATATTATTGACATCAGGAATCCCGATATCCCGATATGCGAAATCGCGATTTAATCACAGCCGTTGAATAGAGATCAGATCTGGATCGTTGATCAAACTCCATATCGAAGTTTCACAAATCATGACATAGAGAGGCAAGGAACTTAATGCATCAAGAATGTCGAAATCACGAAATCTCAATTCAATCGTAGCCATTGAATCAAGATTAGATCTGGACCATGGAATCACAGGACATGTGGCAAGTGATCAAAATGTCGCTGACTTGGGGTCAATGGAGCATAGTGTCGAAAATTGAGAAATGTGAAATCGCGAAAGCGCCTTATGCATAACGTTGTGGTCACAGCCCTTTGATACATCAGCGAGAGATGGAGGAAAGAGATAGAGCAACCCAGCTCGTTTTCGGGGATCGTGACTTGGAGAGGCAAGAACACAATGCAATAGGAATGTTGAAATGTCAAAACCCGATTTAAGGGCAAGATTGATGAAGCTCATCCAACGGCATAGATTAACCTGAAGGAGATCTGAGGGCTACTGGTGCACGACACAATGAAACTGCCAGAAACCATCGATGGATTTAGCCAGAGGACTCGAAGACACTTGGGGATGATTGACAGAGAAGGTGAAGAGCCTCTGAGAATCTTCAAGAGGGATGAAGATGTTCATGAAGGCGATTAACAGCTGGATGGGCATTGAGGCCTGTAACTGAAACAGAGAATATGAGTTCGACTGTCACAGAGAAGACGAAGAGTCTCAAACTTCCAGAGAGGTTGAGGAATCTCAGTATAACACCCAGTGATGTCGAACACGCGTTTGAAATGCCAGAGAAGTCGAAGAGTCGTGATGATGATCACGCAGAGCACTTGAGATATGGAGGAGATTGGCGCGGTGTTAGCATGCAGAGGAATTGCGAACATTGCATGCACAAGGTGCACAAAAGCTATAAATACACGGTACAGAGAAGATATGGGGTTGCGGTTGTTGTTGGAGATTTCTGTGGTCGTTATTGGTGAAGGTGATTCATGTGTGAAGAAGGAGGAGAGTGCAGCAGTTGAATAGCACAGAAGAGGAACTGCGCAGGGAAGGGACATGGAGCACAGAGCATAAAAAGAAGAAGAACAGACAACGCAAGTGATGTGTGCAAAAAGGAAATGAGGGAGATAGAGCAACGAAATTCAGCAGAACAGTGATGAGTCTGGTAAGCCATTGTTGAACATCATATCACTGTAATAAGTTTCAGTAGCAAAGATTTATATTTCAGGGTGGTTGGGAGGAGCTAGGGAGGACTGGTGTCCTCAAAGGTTCAAGTGGGTGCTTGAACATAGGGAGTTGGTGCTTCCTTCTATTTGGTGCTAGAGAAACCAGGGAGTTGGTGCTTCCTTCTAGTTGGTGCTAGAGAAACCAAGGAGTTGGTGCTTCCTTCTAGTGGGTGCTAGAGAAAACAGAGAGTTGGTGCTCTCAGCAAGTTGCAGCTTGC
>ML839265.1:41124-55811 GCA_009831015.1 Picea engelmannii | reverse complement strand
TTACCCTGCATGGGTTTCCTCGGGAAATATATGTCTCTGTGTTTCTCATATATATGAATGATGCTGAAAGTGTTATTGTTTATTTCCCTGCATTATTGTGATCATCATTCAGTGTCTCTACAAAGAGTTTAAAAGAACCATAATTGTTTAAGAACGGTAACAATTGATTCACCCCCCCTCTCAGTTGTCCAACAAAATTTAATAACATGGAAGCCAACCTCACAACCCAATTGACCTCCCTCCAGTCTGTTGCCAATTAATTGTTGAACCACCCTATAGGTCCCTTCATCATCAAAACAACCCGATGTTGTTGATTCCTCTCAGTCTCTGCATTTTTACTCCAACTCCTTTCATCCTAAACCCCATCTTCCCTGCATAGAGGTCAATAAATTTGATGGATCCGATCCTACAGGTTGGGTCACTCAAATGGAGCATTATTTTTCTCTGCATGGTATTACTGACGAGTTGGCCAAACTTCGCTATGTTGTTCTCTATCTAGATCCTAAACGCTGGCAATGGTGGCAATGGTGAAAAAATTCACGTCAGGGGTATATTGTATGGACCTAGTTTGTTGATGAGCTCTTTGCCCACTTTGATATTGATACCCAATATCTTAGTCATTTTACCAAGTTGAAACAATCAGGCACAGTGGAATACTTCATCATTTCTTTTGAGCATTTGGCCTTTCGAATAGAGAGCATGTCATATGCGTTCTTCCGTGAATGCTTTATTAGTGGTCTCAAGGATGAAATATGATCCCAAGTTCTCATGGCCCTCCCTCCAACTTGGTTGGAAGATACTCAACGTGCTAAAGAGGCCCAACAAGTTGTTTTTTTCCAGAACAAAATACCCCCTTTTGTTCCTCGCCCTTGAACCACTAATCCTAACCCCCTG
Organism: Picea engelmannii; assembly: GCA_009831015.1. NCBI lineage: Eukaryota > Viridiplantae > Streptophyta > Pinopsida > Pinales > Pinaceae > Picea > Picea engelmannii. Next base: position 54,917 of record ML839265.1, on the reverse strand, counting down.
TCTCTCCCCTCAAGGTCCAGAAACCAACTAGGGCTGAAATGGTTGAACGCCAACTGAAGGGTCTTTGCTATAATTCTGATGAAAAATATTTTATGGGGCACAAGTGTAAGGAACAAAAACTATTTATGGCCATTTCCGACGATGTTCCTGAAGAGGGTGTGACAGTTCCCCTTGTTGAAGAACTCTCCCTTCCCAATGCCACCCAGGAGCCTACTGACCCACCTGAAGTTAACCCACTTATTTCCTTGCATGCCCTCACTGGCTTCTCATCCCCACAAACACTCAATCTCATTGGCTACATTAAGCACATGAAGGTCATCATCCTTGTTGACAGTGGTAGCACCCACAATTTTATTCATCGTCTCATTTCCCAGGAAACCAATTGCTATATTCATGTTGTCAATAATTTTCAAATCATGATAGCCAATGGTGGGTCCATGAAATGAGGTGGGCATTGTGAAAATGTTTGTCTTCAAATTGGACATTATAAAATGAAATCTCATATATTTACCATACATGGGAGGTTGGGACATTGTGCTAGGTGTTGAATGGTTACACACTTTAAGTCCCATTCTTATGGATTTTAAGGAATTAACCATGCAATTCCAACAGGAAGGACAAAGGTATCAATTCCAAGGTCTCACAGCTAGTTCTACTGAGATCATTAGTTTCCATCGTATGGAAAATATCCTCAAGAAAGGCCACTCCGGTATCATTTCTCAACTCCATTCTATTCAAGTCATTGAGACACCCTATGTGCATCCTGACCTCCAAGCTATCCTTTCCAAACATGAAGTTGTTTTTTCCACCACTTAGGGACTACCTCCTTCTCTTGTTGTTCATGATCATTCCATTCCACTTGTTCCTAGTAATCTTCCTCCCAATGTTCACCCTTATCGTCACCCCTTGGCCCAAAAGAATGAAATTGAGAAAATAGTGCAAGAATTTCTCCAAGCGGGTGTTATCTGCCCCAATACCAACCCTTATTCTTCCCATGTTCTCATGGTACTTAATAAAGAAGGTACTTGGTGCATGTGTCCCAAATTTCATGCCCTCAATAAGCTCACCATCAAGGACAAGTTCCCCATTCTTGTCATTGATGATCTCTTGGATGAGCTGAGTGGTGCTCAATAATTCACTAAACTTGATCTGTGTTCTGGCTACCACCAGATATGTATGGAAGAAGCTGACATACCCAAGACTACCTTTCGAACTCATGATGGTCACTATGAGTTTTTGGTCATTCCCATTGGCCAGTGTAATGCCCCGTCCACCTTCCAAAGCCTCATGAATCATGTCTTCCATCCTTTTCTCCGTCATTTTGTCTTAGTTTTCTTTGATGATATTCTCATCTATAGTAAAACTTGAAAATCTCATCTTTCCCATGTGGATCAAATTCTCCATCTACTCACGCAGCACCAACTTTTCCTCAAATGCTCTAAATTTTCCTTTGGAGCCTCAGAAGTAGAGTACTTGGGCCATATTTTTGGAAAGGCTGGTGTCCGGGTGGATCCTAACAAGATTGAAGCAATGCAGGATTGGACTCACCCCAAGACTATCAAAATCTTGCGTATTTTTTTGGGTTTAACTGGCTATTATCGCAAGTTTGTTTGGAATTATGGGAATATTGTGGCCCCTCTCACTTCTCTCCTTAAAAATAATTCTTTCACCTGGACTCTTGTAGTGGATCGGGAATTTCAAGATTTGAAGGCATCTATGTGTACTACTCTAGTCTTGGCCCTTCCTGATTTCACAAAAACCTTTGTCCTCGAATGTGATGCCTCAAGCGGAGGAATTGGAGTTGTCCTTATGCAAGAAGGCATACCTTTGGCCTTTACTAGCCAACAATTGTCCAAATTCCATTTGGGAAAATCAATCTATGAAAAGGAAATGTTGACTATTCTGCATGTAGTGGATCTATGGCGCCCTTGTTTCCTGGGGAAACACTTCCAAATTAAGACAGATCTTCAAAGCCTCAATTATTTTCTTGAGCAATGACCTTCCTCCCCAGAGCAACAAAAATGTGTAACTAAGCTCTTTGGTTATGATTATGAGATCATCTACAAGAAAGGAAAAGAAAATGTGGTTGTTGACGCTCTTTCTCGAAAATATGAAGATGAAGAGTCCATTTTTTCCTTCTCCTTCATTGTACCATATTGGCTCCAAGATGTGCACCAAGAATGGCTACATGATCCTAAAATATCGCATACGATCCAACAATTGAAATCCAACTCTCCAATTTCCCCAGGGTACTCTTGGCACAACGATGAACTTCGCTACAAAGTTCGTTGTATTTAAGTAAACAGTCGCAACTTAAATCCACGGTGCTTTCTGAGCTTCATGCTACTCCCACAACTGGGAATTCAAGGTTTACCAAAACCTATGACCATGTCAAACATTCTTTTTTTGGGGATGATATGAAAAAGGAAATTCACACTTTTGTAGCAGAATGTAATGTTTGTCAATGCAACAAAGGAGAAAACATCAAACCTCCTGGAAGACTCCAACCGCTTCGATTCCACTCACTATTTGGAGGGACATCTCTATGGATTTTATTGTGGGATTACCTAAATCAAGGAATAATTTTGTCATCATGGTGGTTTTGGATCATCTTTCCAAGTATGTTCATTTATATGCTCTTCAACACCCATTTTCTGCCTCAATTGTGGCTCAACTTTTCATGGATCATATCTTCAAGCTTCATGGCATGCCTCATTCTATTGTTTCTGATCGAGATCCAACTTTCACTGGCAAGTTTTGGCAAGAAATGTTCAGACTCTAGGGAACCCATTTGCATCTCAACACCACCTATCATCCCCAGACTGATGGTCAAACTAAAGTCGTCAATAAGTGTTTGGAGTCTTATTTGAGGTTTTTTGCCTCTGAAAGGAAAAATCAATGGGCTCAATGGTTACCATTAGTTGAATGGTGGTACAACACTTATTACCATACAACTACTCACATGAATCCTTTTGAAGAAGTATATGACCAAAATCCACCCTCAGTTCTCTCCTACATGCCAGGCGTATCGAAGGTCCAGGCGGTTGACCAAACACTTACAGTTCGCGAGGCTATTCTCCATACCCTCAAAGAGAATTTGGTCATGGATCAGAATAGCATGAAGCAACAAGCCAATCAAGGTTGCTCAGAATAGAAGTTTGTTGAAGGAGACCAGGCATTTCTTTAGTTGCAACCTTATAAGAAAACTTCACTCAAGGCCAAACATTGTCAGAAACTAGCACCCAAATTTTCTGGTCCTTATACATTTTTCAAGCGATTTGGGAAGGTGGGATATTAGTTAGATTTACCCAATAATTCTAAGATCCATCCCATTTTTCATGTCTCTTTCTTAAAGAAGGTGATTGGAACTAAGTGCCAAACTCAAACCAACCTTCCCGAGTTGGATGAAGAAGGATCCATCTGGTTATAGCCACAAGCATTTTTGGACGAACGAGAGCATTGTCTTCGTCAGCGTACCATCAAGGAAGTGTTAGTTCAGTGGAAATATACAACTCCAACAGATGCCACCTCGGAGCCTGCTAACATTTTGCAGCAATTTCCTCATCTCAATCTTTGAGGACAAGGCTTATTCTAAGGGGGAGGGCATGTTAGGGACCTAACCTACCTAACCCCTCAATTGGGTAGAATAATATATTTCCATGTAATAAAGGTCAATATTAATAAGGCCTAGCAATAAGGAGGAATAATTCAAATGTAAGAAGACCTAATAGAAGCTTCTGCTTCTAGAAGGATCTTCCTCTAGATTTTTCTTTTATATAGATAGATTTAATATACATATGAATATAGGGTATGAGAAGTTTTGTCTTGGATATTATTGTAATAGAGCTCTTCTCTACTAGAGGTTTCCCCCTCAAAGAGGCAAGTGAACATTGCTCTCAGTAATCAAAGTGCTCATTTTGGTATTATTGTGGTGTTGTTATGGTTATATCATTGTTTATCTGCCATTTGTAACTAATTATTTATGTTCTGCATACTATTTTATATCTGAAATATTACACATTTTCCATCTCATGCACAATTAGCTAATTTTTAAAAATAAATTAAAGATTATTCAACCCCAACACATGTCACACTTTCCTCAAGTTGCACATGTTAAATAACTTTTTAATTTAAATAATTAAGCATTTTCCCTCACACTCCTCAATTAGTTCCTACATTTCCTCTTAGTTGTCCCTTAGTTCCCCAATTCCTCTTTTAATGTGTCCCCTAACTAATTTACAGTTGGAGTTTGATTATGAATCTTCTCTTAGTTAGGATTTAGAGTTTGATTGACTTAGGATACTAACTCTATTTTGACACCCCATTATCTCATGAATATAATTTTATTTTAATTAAAAAATCCTCTTTATTTATTTCATGCACATTGTGCACATGCCTAAATTCTTTTTCTTTTTCTCCCCTTTACTAGTGTTTATTTAGTCTAAAATTCCCTTAACCCATTTTATAATTTCATATAGTCAAAACATATAGACTTAGACTTTTGGTTATGTTTTCTAGTTTATAATTTAAATAAAAATTTTATTCTCTTCTCTAATAAAAATCTAGTATTTATTTTATTTCCTAAGATCTTCTAGATTTTTATTGACTCAAAATTTGTACATGTGAAGTGCCCTTCAAGATGCACCTCCATGCTCCAAGGGTGCCACTCGCCATTGACTAATTTGGAAGTTGTCTGACGTTTAGAGTCAATACTCCACTTTTCAACCTTGTGTGAGACTAAGGGATTACTAAGGAATAAGGAATCCGCCTTATTGTGCACCCCTCAGAAATCCTTGTGAGTGGTTGTCTCAATCTTCCCTCATGACATCGTGAGCCTCTCGAGAACAAGGTATTCTTTAACCTTTAGTTCAGGTCATGGAGGGAGTGCTAGTCAGTTGTGATAGGGGTGTTGCCACACCTCTCCCTCATCCATATGATATATGTGTATGACCCCTCTACTCCATATCCGAGTCGTATTAGCAAGCATCACCATGCATGCATCCAATAACAAAGATAACATTAATAACTCATATACATGAAATCAATAACTAAAATCATCATATAACACATGTGTATTAAATCAAGTACTCATAACCAAACTCTATAGTCCACTCCCTGACTCAATCCAGAGTGCAAGGAAGTCATTCGATGCCATCATCATCATCGTCGTCATCTCACATTTCTTGCACACTCAAGAGCCTCATCATAATACATGTCAATGATATACATAAATATCAATAACATATCAATTTCATTTTTAAATCATATCATAAACACATAAACCAAAATTGATAATCATAGTGTACCATGTTTTAATCGGATCACTTGCACACAAGTGTCCTCAAAGAATAAACAGTGTTATGAAAATGTGATTAGTGGAACTGAATGTTACATACACCCCCTCTTGTTTTAAACTTTGTCCTAAATTTTGTGTAATCTCAATGAAAGAAATAAATATATCTGACACTAATCTATATATCCAACTTTCAAAATAAATAAGGAAACTGTCGACACATCTCATATGTGTCCTCCCACGTAGAAAATTGTGGACTATAATTGTCCCGCTAGACCTTGATCTGATTGACTATTCGATGGCATAGTTGTCCAGTGCGATGTTCCAATATCCTGATGGGATCTTCTATGAGAGTACCCTCGTTCGATACCTACAATGAACTCAAGTCAATAACATGTGATAGATTTGAAATATAATGACGTAAAATTGAAACATGAAAGACATCGTGCATATGCCTCAAAGAATCAGGTAAGGCTATTCAGTAAGCCACATGTCCTTTATTTTCTACAACCTTCAAAAGTCCCACAAACCGTGGAGAGAGTTTAGCACCCTTTCCAAACTTGATCGAACTCTTATGCGACTTCACCTAGAAAAATACTTTATGGCCAACCTCATAACTGCAATTTATACGATGCACATCTGCATAACTATTTTGTCTGTCTTGCGCTTCTTTAATCCTTTTCCTTATGGATTTCATCTTATCTTCCATTTCTTGGATCACTTCTGGTCCCACCAGGACCCTATCCTCTAGTCGATCCCAACTCAAAGGTGTCGTACATGGTCGTTCATATAGAAACTAAAAAGGTTCCATATTTATTGTACTCTGATAAATGTTGTTGTATGCAAATTCTACCAATGGTAAAAATTCTTCCCATCATTTCCGTTGATCCATCACATACATTCGAAGCATATCCTTTATAATTTGATTCGTTCTTTCTATTTTTTCATCTGTTTCGAGTTGATATGTTGTACTAAAATTCATTTGTGTTCCCAAATCCTCTTGGAAACTAGTACAAAAATCTCTAGTGTATACCAATACTCTATCAGATATTATCTTCCTTGGTACACCATACAATCTTACAATTTCGCTGACAAAAATTCTAGCTATGTCTAGCGCTTTATACATCGTATGAGTTGGGATAAAATGTGCACTCTTCATCAAAGTGTCGACGACTACAAAAATAGAACCATGTCTCATTGTCGTCAATGGCAATCCAACAATAAAATCCATCGATATAACTTCCCATTTTGATTCAAGAATCACATGTGGTTGTAATAATCCCACTAGATGTCTATGTTCAACCTTTACCTGCTGACATTCTAGACATCTCACCACATAGTTAACTATATATATGTTCATTCCCTTCTAGAAGAATAGTGGTTTAAGATTTTCCTTCATCTTTTTGACTCTAGGGTGATCCATATACACCGCTCGATGAGCATCGTTCAAAATTAAATTTCTCAATTTGTCATTTGGTGGTATACAAATTATGTCATTGTATCTTAGTAGTATGTCACTATCCAAATAATTTCCCTCATATCTAGATATCATCATGGTATCTTGTCCATTATTGTCTTTTACCTCCTTGTACCATTCATCATCAATCTGTAATGCTAAAATATTTTCTCGAAGATTTGTCTTTAGTGGTATTACTGAGAAAATGTGAGGTCTCTGACTCAACGCATATGCTACTCTGTTAATTGTTCCTTTAATATACGTGATCTCAAAATCGTATTCACTTAAAATTTATGACCAATGTCTTTGTTGCACGTTCAAGTCACTCTTAATAAAAATGTGTTGTAATGCACTGTGATCAATTTTAAGTTCAAATTTATGCCTAATAAGGTAGTGTCTCCAAACTCGTAACGCATAAACAATCGCTAATAATTCAAGATCGTGTGTTGCATAATTCTCTTCATTCCTTCTTATTTTCCTTGAAATGTATGTGATCACTCAATCGTCTTACATTAATACTCCACCTAAACCCTCCTTGGATGTGTCTATGCATACTAAGAATTATTTTTCCATATCAAGAACCTTCAATATTGGTGTTTTCATTAATAATCCCTTATTTTTTCGAAATGATTCTGCGCATTTCTCTGACCATACAAATTTCTTATTCTTTTGTTGCAATTCCGTAATTGGATTTTCTATTTTTGAAAAACCTTCAACGAAACGTCGATAGTAACCTGCTAAACCCATAAAACTACAAACCTCTTACACGTTTGTCAGTGTTGGCCATTCCATAATAGTCTCTACCTTCGTTGGATCCACAACTATGCCTTCTCCAGAAATAATGTATCCCAAATAGTGAATTTTTGTCTGACAAAAAGAACATTTTGATAACTTTCCATACAACTTGTTTTCCCTTAATCATTGTAGAACTAATATCATATGTCTATCGTGCTCTTCTTTCGTTCGAGAGTAAATCAATATATCATTAATAACTACCTGAACAAGTTTTTCCAAGTATTCACAAAATACTCCATTCATTAAACTCATGAAAACACCAAGGGAATTTGTCAATCCAAAAGGTAATACAGTAAACTCATAATGTCTTAATCTTGTCTTAAATGTTGTTTTAGAAATTTCTTCTTCTTTGATTCATAATTGGTGATACCACAATTTCAAATCGATCTTTTTAAACATTGTCGCTCGACTCACTCCCTTCATTTGATCAAAGAAATCATCAATTATCAGTAACAGGTATTGGTTCTTGATCGTGGATTTGTTTAATTGACTATAGTCAATGCAAAGCCTCCATGATCCATCCTTCTTTCTTACAAAAATTACTCGTGCACCCCACAGTGAAACACTTTGATGTATAAGTACCAAATCCAACAACTCCTTCAATTGCATATTTAACTCTTGCAATTCAAGTGTCGACATCTGATATCGTGTTCTAGAAATCGGTTATATTCCAGGTTTTAGATCTATAGTGAATTTTGATTCTCTATTTGGTGGTAAACCTGGTAGTTCTTCAGGAAAAACATAAGCAAACTCCAATACTATTGGAAAGTCTTCCAATCTTTCAACATCACCTTTTTCATTAAGTGATAAAATGGCATACAACTTACATCCTTTAGGAATGCTTTTATGTAATTGTAGGGAAGAAATAAATCTTATCGATACTCCTTGGTTTCTTCCTACAATTACTCTACTCTATCCCAAATCATTAATTAAGATTAATATCTTAGTCTTGCAGTTAATTATCGTGTCATACGATTCAAACCAATCCATTCCAATCAAAATTTCATAGGATCCCAAGATGGTGATATAAATGTTTACATTTGTGAAGAAATCACCCAAGTTAATGTTACAATCCTTAACCTTTCCCCCAACCTTTTGCTTGGCACTAGATGCCATTTCTACATATCTAAACTCATCTTGTTCAACTTCCTTCACCTTAATTATTTTAAGTGCAGAACTAGATATAAAAATCTCAGTAGCTCCTGGATCTATCAAAACACTAAAATGTTGATCTTCTATCATACATGAAGTATTGAGCACTATAGACAGGTGCTCAACCTGGCGGTTATTCACCACTGCATGATCCTATGGGCCTTGTCCAAATCTCCTAGTGTCATATGTCATGTTGATCTAGCAGCTCTAGTCTTCTCAATAGTAAAATTTCTCTGATAGTGTGGCTCTCCACAAGTCCAACATCCGTTCTTAGGGTCGGTGCTCCTAGTTACAGAGGAAGAATCGAATGGTCTATGGTTCTGAGGCCATGATCTATTTGGGGGAATAGATCTATGTTGTTGTTATTGTTGAGGAAGATGCAACTCCTACTGCGATATTTATCTATACAGAGTCCTTTGAATGGTAGTCTATCTACGTGGTGTAGAAAATATAGGTCCTATGGGTGTATCACAGTGCCTAGAAGTCTGTCTAACAGGTGTATGTTGTTGCGGTGTTCCAAGTGGCATTCTAGAACTCAAGTAATTTTACCTTCTCGAGTTCTCTATGAACACTACTACTAAATACATGAGGGATTTATGAATGCTCATTGGGAACATACTCTCTGCCCTCATCACGATCAAGGAGATTTATTAGCGCCTTTGACATCCTATGAAAGGAATTCATCATACCTACAACATCTCCCACTGCAACCTGCTCATTCTCAGTAGTTTTCTCTTCTCTCTATGGAGCATATCCCTCAGGTATGGATGTAATCGGAGGAAGCATACCTCTTCATCCTGCACCCCAACATCTACTCATCCTCTGTCCTCTAACAATGATACCTGTCATAAACAAAATTCAGTTTACATTAGTGATAAATATTTAATTATTAAATATAAAGAAGTGGAAGGCGTAACGAGTCCACTTTTGCAGAGTTGAACCTCGCTCTGATACCATATGTAATGACCTTCCAAAAAACAAACTAACAATGGTTGAGTAATTACAATGTTAACAAATTAGTTATGATAACATAGGGTAAAGAATTTTTTATTTTTATTTTTTTCATTTTTAGTGTTGTTGATTAAGTAATCAATTCTCAAGTATACAATACTCAATTGTAATTATCATGTAACCTACAAATACATATAGTCATTATTAATACCATCAACATTCATTTACTGAGCAATTATTTGCGCAATTTCCCCAATCATCCTTGCAAGAATTACACAGGACTTTCACTCAACAACGGTCTATCCAATAGGAAAAGAAGGTACAATTTATCAAATTCTGACATTTACATGGATGCACAACTAACGCATAAATTTATATATAGAATTTAAAAGTTTGTGCAAGTTAAATATATTCCCACAATGATCCGGATTATTTTCGACACGAAATGAGAGCGGAGATAAAATAAAGAAATGCACAGAGATATCGCGGATATCCAAATATAACATAAATGTATTAGAGATGCAACCATAAACATAGATATATAGTAATACATGATTTTTATTAATAAAATAAATGTACAGAGACTGTAAAAATACAGAGTGAAAGACTCACTAGAATGGTGGTAGCTTATCTCTGAGAAGAGATGTGATGGCTACTCGCATTCGCAAGAAGATCATTACAATGAGGCTCTGAAGACCTTTTTACAATAAACATGAATGCAAAAAACCCTAGACATCCAAAAACCTAACCCTATGATATGAAGCGCCAAAAGTCATGTGGGCCCCGTTTGGGTAAGTTAGTACATCAACTTCCCAGAGTCGTAACTTTTGCATACGATCTTTGCTTTAGGCACATGATAGCCCATTGGAAAGGTATCGTCGAGGAGATTCATTTTAGGCACAATAACAAAGGAACTTGCATATTGAAAAAAAAAAATCCCAAAAAACATCGTTTAGGGCCTCAAAACGGCTCCGGAAGTGAAAACTGCTAAAAATATTAAATCACCAAAATTGCCAGAAAATTGTTTTGAGCCAGTTGGAAAAGGTGGGTGGCCACCGATATCCACCTGGATCAATTCTCCCTCCTTAGGAATAAATGGTCTCCATTTCTTTGAGTGTCCAAGGGAGAGGAAAAAGCGTTTGTTGAATCTGAATCTTGGTGAGCTTCTTGCCTTCCTGAAGATGTCTCGCTGCTCAGTTTGTGGAAGTCTGTCACGAACCTGTTGAGGCTGAGGTTGTTCAACAAGTCGATCTACATGAGAGGACAATGTTCATAAGGAATATTTGTTCTTTGCTGCAACCTTGTCGACCTGCTTCTGTTGAATAGAAGGTGCCTAGGGCGAGGCTGTAGTGGTTGCAATGTCCTTATGTTCCCCTTTTGAATAGATTGTGAAGAAGCTGAATTTTGTAGTATGAGATACTACCTTGCAACACGTTTTAGGTGGAACAATAGTTGGAACTACCTCTGGTATTCTGTAGAGAGGAACCCCCAAAGTAACAATGACACTATGGGGTCGAGACTCATAAACAACATGGTGTCTCCACATATATGGTTGGCCCAAGAGAACATCACAGACATCCAGTGGGGAAACATCACATAATACCTCATCCTTGAAGGGTTGGATGTTGTATGACAATCAACACTGTTGGTTGACACAGATATCTCGTCCTTGGCGAAGCCACCCGATGTTGTATGGTTGCAGGTGTGGTGTTGTCGACAATCCCAACTATTTGACGACCTTTGTTGAGATGAGGTTCTTCTGGCTTCCTCTATCAATAATAAAATGCAGCGGGGTCCCCTTCACCCACATCTGTGAATGAAAATGACACTCCCCCTCTTCAGGATCTATTGGTTCTTCTGGTTGAATTGTTGTTGTCGTGACAATAGCAATGGGATCTGCGTCAATGATCTATCCTTTACCAGTATTTCCAGAATCAGATTCTGAATCAGGGTTCGGCTCCTTGTCTTTGATCTCGGACACCAATGACTGTTTTGAGAGACATTCATTGGTGTTGTGCCAGTGGATTTTGTGGAAATCACACCATTTTTCGGTGTCCTTCTTTGTCTTCCCGTGATCCTTCTTTTCCTGTGGCTTGGATTGGTTTTCGGGAGACTATTTGTAAGGGTTGTCTTTGTTATACTTTGGTTGTTGCGGATTTGCAGACATGAACTTTCGTTTGTTCTGGTGCTTAAATTTTTGCTCGATTTTAATAGCATATCAATAGGCAGCACCGAGTGATGAGATGTTCAAAAAATCCATTTCAATTTGGATGTATCTGTGTAGAGCCCCGTGATATTTAAGAAACAAATGTCATTCGGAGTCTTTGATACCCAGATTGGTGCGCAAGATATGGAAGGTATCGGTGAACTCAATCACTGCTTGGCCCCTCTCTTGCCGCAGTGTGGTCCATCTCATGTACTGGTCCTCATAGTTTCCAACAGGGTAATACTGTTTCTTTACCGCATCCACAAAAAAATCCCAAGTGGGCTCGACCCCATATATTCCAAACTCCTCTGTGGAAATATGATCCCAGTAAGTTTCCCACCAATGTTTGACATGGAGGAGAGCCTTAAGGAGCACGAAGATGATCTTTTCTCTATCGAAAAAATTGTGAACAAAGAAATAACCTTCTAACAGATTTAACCATTTATCTAGGGCATCCACATCTATCTGACCTTTAAATATAGGAATATCAAAATTGACCTGTACCTTAAAAGGCGAGGTGCCTCCAAAGTGGTCGCTTGATGAAGATGCGCCTGTGGTTATAGGGAGGCGTTGAAGGATGTGGGAAAAATTCTCCATCATTTTGTCCCTCTGTCGCGTGAGAGCTTTCTCACACAACATACTTATAGGATTGTTTGCTCCGTCATTTTTATTTTCTTCTACCATGGAGGGTTTCTTGGGCGTGCGAGAGAGATTGTCTTCAAGAGAGACAAGATCGAGACCCAAATTTCTATACTCGTACCTCATCGGGGACATGCACTGAAAAATGATCAAGAGCAGCCTGCTCTGATACCACTGATCCGGATTATTTTCGGCACGAAATGGGAGTAGAGATCAAATAAAGAAATGCACAAAGATATCACGGATATCCAATAATATAACAAAAATGTATCAGAGATGCAACCATAACATAGATATACAGTAATACACGATTTCTATTAATGAAATAAATGTACAGAGATTGTAAAAATACAGAGTGAAAGACTCGCTAGAATGGTGACAGCTTATCTATGAGAAGAGATGTGATGGCTACTCGCATTCGCAAGAAGATCATTACAATGAGGCTTTGAAGGCATTTTTACAATAAACAAGAATGCCAAAAAACCTAGACATCCAAAAACCTAACCCTAGGAGATGAAGCGCCAAAAGTCATGTGGGCCCTGTTTGGGTAAGTTAGTACATCAACTTCTCGGGGTCGTAACTTTTACATACGATCTCCGTTTTAGGCTCATGATAGCCCGTGGAAAGGTATCGCCGAGGAGATTCATTTTAGGTGAAATATCAAAGGAATTTCCATATGGCAAACATGTTTTCCCAAAAAACATCGTTTAGGGCCTCAAAACGGCTCTAGAAGTGAAAACTGCTAAAAATAGTAAATTACCAAAAATGCTAGAAAACAGTTTTGAGCCAGTTGGAAAAGGTGGGTGGCCACTGATATCCACCTAGATCACACAAGGAACCATAATTTACACTAAACTATTTTCAATATCCTCTAAATTTCATTTAACATAATCTATACCTGCTTAGTTACCAAAATCCATCTATTTCAGTATCTATTTAAAGGTTAATGCTAAAGTAAGGATTGATCGATGACACCAAAGCATTCATGTGAAATTTCATCATATTAACCTTAGTTAAGGATGAGCAGTTTACGCCTCAACTTACTTAGGCCAAAGTACCAATTGTAAACTATATTCCAATAAGATCATGAATTAAATCGTTTATCCATTCCCTTGCTAATTATTTCGTTTAATAGAATAAAATTATTTATTTAATAATCATTAAATTAAAATATTAATTATAAAACATTATTTATAATGCTCTTTATAAACCTTAGATAAATAAAGTGATAAAGTCCTAATCGCTTTTCCTTCCATGCATGACTCGTAATTTTTGTGTAAATGTATTACAGGTGTATATAT
>ML839265.1:29003-40581 GCA_009831015.1 Picea engelmannii | reverse complement strand
TTAAGGAGATATTAAATCAGTAAAATTAACATGAAACGTATAAGACAAAACTTTTTGTTTATAACTCTTGAGCTTGTTTTTCACATTTCACTCAAGAAACAGATTCCAAGAAGGGACGAACTTAGAATTCTGAAGTAGTTCCTATGGATACCTTCTAGCGAAAGGGTACACTATCATTATTCGTTGGTTGCAAACATTCACTTCATACTGGACTAATTTACTGGTATTGATTGTGTTGCAAGGTTATTTCTTTTTTGGAAGATAATTTCATAAGTGAAGGAATCGAGCGACATACACAACTAAATAATTTGGAAGGTAAATCGCACACTATTTAACTAGAGATTTCAACTTACTTGTTCTAGGAGACTCGAGAGTAATAATTGATTGGATCAATCATAAGTGCAATCTCCATTCAGTCCATATTGAAGGCTGGAAGCAAAAAACGATGGAATTTTCCAATATCTTCACCGACGTAAACTTCCATCATATCCCCAGATCCCATAATATAGAGGCGGACACACTCTCAAAAAGGGCTCTAAGCAAAGTGGTTGGGAGGCTCTTGGTCTATCACTGTGATAAAGGAAAAGAAAGCCCTATCACCTTTTATAATATCTTCGAAATATAATGCCCATTTCAAGTATTATGTTGACAGCATAGTAAGCTTTACTTGATTCTTCTACAAAGATTCCTCTAGCTAGAGTGGTCATTCCTTTTTTCTTCTCCTTGAAGCTCTATGGTAATTGTATGTAATGGTCCTTTCTTGGCCAGCACTAAATATGCTTACACAGCTTGTTGCTGACTTTGTAAACGAATTTATACCCTATATAAATTTGAGAAAAAAATTTCTTGGAAAAAAACTAGAGATTTCATAAAAACTAATCGAAACTTGTGACATATACAAAATTGAAATTTTTCCTTAAATTAATATTCGTAAACATTTCCACGTAAGTACGCATTTCCAAATATAAATCTTATCCTCCATTAGGATTTAATAACATAATGTTTTTTTATCAAACAATAATAACTAAATATAAAAATATCGTAATGAGAAGCTTCAATGATACTCGTTGTCGATCTTCAACTTGGAAACTTGTGCACGTCCTTCTTGATTTTGCCTGCCAATTCCAAGGACTTCATCGATACCTCCCATCCAACGCTAGGGGTACTCTTCTTCCCCCTTAGCCCCCTGAGCCACAAAGGGGTTACACACAGAAAACTCAAAAACTTTAGCTCAAGCTTGCCCTCGCAAGAAGAGACTTCCACCTCTTACACAATATTGCAGCCCAACTCACACAAGTAAACTTAGTCAATAGAAATTTTAACAACATTTCATTCATCCAGCAATAGGGTACCTTCCCTCATCCTCACCATTCTTTTTATAAGAAAATTTACCTTAACATTTGTCATCTCATGCACAATTAGATAAATTTTAAAAATAAATTAAAGATTATTCACCCCCAACACATATCACCCTTTCCTGCACATGTTAAATCCCTTTTTAATTTAAATAATTAATCATTTTCCCTCACACTCCTCAATTGGTTCCTAAATTTTCTCTTAGTTGTCTCTTAGTTCCCCAATTCTTCTTTTATTGTGTCCCCTAACTAATTTACAATTGGAATTTGATTAGGACTCTTCTCTTAGTTAGGATTTAGAGTTTGATTGACTAAGGATACTAACTCTATGTTGACACCCCATTCTCTCATGAATATAATTTTATTTTAATTAAATAATCCTATTTATGTATTTCATGCACACATTGTGCACGTGCCTAAATTCTTATTCTTTTTCTCCCATTTACTAGTGTTTATTTAGTCTAAAATTCTCTTAACCCATTTTATAATTTTATATAGTCAAAACATCTAGAATTAGACTTTTGGTTATGTTTTCTGGTTTATAATTTAAATAAAATTTGTATTCTCTTCTCTAACAAAAATCTAGTATTTATTTTATTTTCTAAGGTCTTCTGGATTTTTATTAACTCAAAATTTATACATGCAATGTGCCCTTCAAGACGCACCTCCATGCTCCAAGGGTGCCACTCACCATTGACTAGTTTGGAAGTTGTCTGATGCTTGGAGTCAATACTCCACTTGTCGACCTTGTGTGAGACTAAGGGCTTACTGAGAAATAAGGAATATGCCTTATTGCACTCCCCTCATAAATCCTCATGATTGGTTGTCTCAATATTCCCTCACGACATTGTGAACCTCTCGAGAACACGGTATTCGTTAATCTTTAGTTCAGTTCACGATGGGAGTGTTGGTCGGCTGTGACAGGGATGTTGCCACACCTCTCTCTCATCCATATGATATTTGTGTATGACCCCTATACTCCATATTTGAGTCATATTAGCAAGCGTCATTGTGCCTGCACCCACTGACAAAGATAATATTAATAATTCATATACATGAAATCAATAACTGAAATCATCATATAACACATGCGTAATAAATCAAATAATCATAACCAAAGTCTATAGTCCACTCCCTGACTCAATTTGAAGTCCAATGAAGTTGGTTGATCTCATCAACATCATCATCATGTCACACTTCCTGCACACTCAGGAAACCTCATCATAATACATGTCAATACTATACATCAATATCAATAACATATCAATTTCATTTTTAAATCATAGCATAAACACATAGACCAAAACTGATAATCACAGTGTACCATGTTTTAACCGGATCACTTGTACTCAAGTGTCCTCAAAGAATAAACAATGTTATGAAAATGTGATCAATGGAACTGGATGTTACACTCACATCTCCTCCTCTGTGGTCCGCTTGAATTTATACAAGATACCATCATCATCATTCATATAGCCATAATATGAACTGACATCAATTCCCTGGGACAATATCTGTATCTGGGACAGGAATTTCGTAGCCCCAAAGTATTTGTAACTGGGACAGTTTCCTATGGCACCGGGTACATCAACTTTGTTTCCTTCCAAGTCTGTCATATTGGCCTATACTTTGGCATAATTAGGACTACCAAGCTCTACGATCGAAGCTTCCTAGTGCCCCTTTTCCTTGTTCAACAAAAAATGACCCTGGTGGGTGTCCCGCGAAGGAGGAGATGCGGGCCATAGCACTGAGGGAGTGGCAAAGGATCGAGTATATATAGAGGGAGGCCAAGTTGATGATCAAGAGATATGAGGTCATTTCCATTAATTCGGTCTTATTCAAGGAAGATGAGTATGTGGTGGAAGAAATGGGAGAGCGGGACAAGGAAAACCAACAACAAAGATAGTGAGAGTTTGTTTCCCATGTTCCCCTTCTGGATGAGAAAGAGATTGAGCACATGGTTGTGGAGAAGAAGAAACATGATGAGCTTCTTAGTAAGTACATGGGTGAAGATCTCATGGAGGAGCAGGCCAAGGTCAAGGTAATGCTTAATATTTAGCGATAAGGCATGCTGACAAAACTTATGGATTATTGATTGTTTTTCCAAATGTTCTTATTAAATTCTATTAAATATACAATATGGATCTTAGGTCATTCTTTAGATTGACACAAATTTATAATTAATACATACACTAGGGTCCTGTCTTGATGAACAGGGAAAATGGGAACAAGGAAGCTCTGATCGTAGAACCTGGAAATCCTAATTATGCCAAAGTAGGTGCCAAGATAATGGACTTGGAAGGGAACAAAGTTGATGTGTCGAGTGCCACCAAAAAGGATGATAGTTACAGATACTTCGTGGCTATGAAATTCCTCCCCATCCTAAAAGAGTTATTCGATAAGTCCCCTCGAGTTGAAGAAGAGGAGGTGCAGGTATGTGATTTACAAGCGAATTGAAACTAGTTCATATTATGGCTACAAGAATGATGAGGATGGTATCTTGGAGAAAGTTGAGTGGCTCAAGAAGGAGAAGATGTGATGTAGAGCACCGAGGAAGTGATAGAGTATCAATTCCATGAGCTAAATTATGAGAGGCACTGAAGAGTGATTGTCTATGTAAATCACAACCTTAGCAAAACTTTTGTGGAGTTTTCATGCGTACTTTGTCAATTAAATTGTTTCTCGATGCATTTTTATGTAACAACCACTCTAGTGCGCTTTCAAGTGCACTGTTGTGCTATAAAAAATATAACACACATGTATATTGTGTTTTTTCAAATCACGTTGATGTTGTTCTTATTTGATTTATAAAATGTATTATAAGTATGCTAATGATTTATCTTCTTTTAAATTAAATTTAAGATGTATCACTCATTAGAATTTACAGTTTCCAAATAATATTTAACTTTAATTTTATGAAACCATTTACTCTGGATTGTCATTATGAAAAATTATAACTATTAATGCCATATAATGTTAAATTTTTCTTCAAGGTGAATTGGTTAATTTTCAGTAAGATACAATATGTTTTTTTTTTTTTTTGTTAGCTAAATATCCTTGACTTGTGGGATTGGCCTATGGTTGATATGCCACGACCCAGGGGCATCTAAGCCATCAAAATTACCTGGGGATTGCACCCGGCCTGAACCGCACCATCCCTTAACATGGATGGATTTGAGGTGTCCCCAGAGGTTTCGAACTGGTGACTTCACTTACAGAGTGCCTTAACAGTGCATTCCCTCACCGATTTCTCTACACCACAGGGACCAAGATACAATATGTTTATTAAACATGTTTACAAAGAAAAATTACTTTTATGAAATGTAATTTTCTCATTTATTTTATCAATAACATTATAATAATTGTTCATAATTACATTTATAATTGTTATATTTATGATTCGTACAAATATCTTCCATATTGGGATGTTCTTTTTTTTTTCAAATATTATATTGGGATGACTTATGCCAAGTGTCATATTAGACTATAAAATGAACCTCACTTTATATTAATAATAATAATAATTAATAAAGGTGGTAATAGAATCAATATGGTTTTTTGAGTTTGTAGCGAAAATGTCAATTTTCTTAAAATGGTTCTGTTAAAATTTTATTGCAAAAACATAGACATGTATTTTTTAAATATGATACATGTTATATCAAAAATATTAAAATAATAGGAAACACACACACACACACACACAGACATATATATAATTCATCAAATAATAACATTTATATAAAAATATATACTTTGAATCCATAGAAATAGATCTATAAATGCATGCAATTTCATCAAAGATGAGTCTATCTAAACTATTTAAAAATATTATAAAAATGAAACACAATGAAAATTATTTGGAAATGATGAATTTAATTAATTGGTTTATTCAACACTACCATGTTTTTTAGGAAAAAAAAAAATTTGACATAAACTCATTAGATAACATGAACATACAATAATTTCCCTCCTAAAAATTTTAACTTTACATAATGTGCATGCATCCTATGACATTAGTGTTCTATGTAAATTCTATAATTACTAATATTCATGATCATATGTTTTGTAATCATGGAATGAAACTCATTTTATTAATATGTATGTCTTATCAGATAACTAATATACAACTAGTGTGGTCCATCCTATGACATTAGTGTTCACAAAACGCTTTCCTGATGATGGACCACACTAGTTTGGTCCGAAACGTCGAAAAACATAAAACCTATGCGATGGATCCGAAAGAACTCTCCGAACAAAACAATGGTCGCAAAAGTCTTAGAACAGTAATATACAACTATCATCTATCCTCCACAATTAATCCTAAGAGATCCTTAACTAAAAGTGATGCTTTCCATATTTCCTTTGTGAGCCTATTTGATATTATAAGGCCCTTTTCATCATGAACAATCCATAAAGCATCAAATTTAAGGGCAAAGGCATTATTTTTCACATGTGTAAGCCATATTATGCCCTAATACAATCCCTAGTGTGCAAGACTTATAATGGCTAGGGTTTGTTATAAATTTCCCATGTGATGGTTTCAAACCCAATGCACGATGGCACGTGAATTCTAAATTTTTTCTTCATGACCTAAGACACTTTTTTTCATCCTACAACCATGACTAGGGCCTTCAAACTCATCATTGGTGTGGAAAAATTCATAATGGTGCACATATCATAACCATGGAATAAATGTTTTGTTTATAGGGCCTATGTGGGTTTCGGACCATATCTAGGTCCGATGAGACACTAAATCATATTTTAGGCCCTATATTGGTGTTCCTCCCCATGCCATGTCTAGGGTCCCTAATACCCTTTTATGGAGCGAAAAACATTATACCATCACTATTATTATACGCATTCACCAAATATTCCCTTTAGAAGGAATGTAGGGTTGTTTGGGATCCTATGCATGGCTCATGAACCCTAAAAACATCTTCCAATCCATATGATGTTGGTGTTCTTTATCAAACAATCATGTTGACTCCTTTGTTTTTTTATCTTGCAATAGTCAATTTTAACTTATGAAAACATTATGAAGTGGTTTATGGAACAAACAAAAGGGACCATGCATGAAGTTGATGGTTAAAAAATTTGCAACTAGGAATTTGGGAACATGCTCTCGCATGAAAATGTGTTATTCAAAATGTGCACACGTTCCTTTTAAAATACCCTTAATGTCTTTTGAACTACCATGAAGACTACTGTGAAGTTCTCCAAATAAAAAATAAAAATAGGCATTCATGCACTTTAGAAATTTGCATGCATTAATAATGGGAACACATTATTTTTAACAAAGAAATATATAAATTACATAAGAAATTTCCACCCCTAAAATGTATCAAGAGTGATTTAGCAATTTTCCTATAATATTTTGTCCCAACATCCATTTTTTGCAGTATTTACATACTTGGAAAGATCTTGAAGAGATAGACAACTTTTATGTTATTAAGTTTCTATGTTTCTTGATATGTATTTTGTTGTTTTCAAAATAATGCAAAATTAATTTTTTGACATGAAAAAAGAATATTTGCAATTTCCTCACAATTTTTTTTCCCAACATCCATTTTAGTTTCTCTTTAGATAATTGCAAATATCTTGAAGTGATCTACAACTTTGTTGTTATACACTTTTGTTGTGTCTGTACAGATGTTTTTTGTTTTTTAAAAGAATAAAAAATAATACTTTTATAAATATGATACATTTTTTAAGGTTGTACTTTGTTATGAAACAATTTTAAATTAAATGCCACATTTATAAATGGGATTACTCCCTTAAAAATGTCTCTATATGAACCTTTTACTCCCTAATGAAACCTTGCACTGCCATATATTCCCTATAGAGGGAATATATGGTATTTGAGTAGGATAATAGTGCCATTGTCGAGGTTTTTTGCACCAGGTATGGATCTAAAGCCCTTAACCATGGTCTAGTGAAGAAAACAAGGATCTTATGCCCTATGTGAACCTACCAAGTCTTATGGGCTAGGAACAAGGCCTTGAACCACCACTTAAGCACTATAAATAGTATTTTGGGCTTCTGAGTGGGAAATGAGTGCCATTAGTAGTTTTCCACTCAAGGGATGATTTGGAGGAATTTATCATGGTATGGGTAGGAATTCAAAGGACTTGGGACCCTAAATGAATCTTTTAGTCACTCTTGGGAGGTTTTTCAAATGAGGGGTGGGTCTCAGAGAATTGACCATTGTAGGAGAAGGAAAACTAGGGAATTAGGTTCTAATGAATCTTCTATGGCTCATGGACCATGAACAAAGCTAGAAAACCACCACATGACCCATCTAAATGGGACATTTGGCCCCCAAGTAAAATATAGGTGTTATTATCAATTTTTCTAATTATGAATCTCCTCATAAGGAAATTTAAGTATTTGATTTCGTTAGTGAAGAAATTAATTAAATTGTTAAGGTTAAAAGAATATTAAATTAAATTAATTTTATGTTAATATTTAAAAATATAAAAAATATTAAACAAACTCAATAAATAAAATAAACAAAATTCCATCTGTAGAAGTTATAGGGAGCTATGTCCCCATATTTGATGTAATGATTGTAGCATGCAACCAACCATTTTATAAAAATAATGTCGAATTAAGCAATATATTTAGATTAGTTCCATTGAAAATCCAAAAACACAATTACTCAATCATATTTTTCTTATTCCCCAAGGGGACGTCTAAAGGTAGACCAAATGCAAGGCATTTTTGACAAACGATTGGTGGTCTACAAAAGTTACAGTTTATTAACAACTCATCACCATGCAACAAACTATGTATTGCATGCAAAATAACAAATTTGGATGCCTTCCCTTTGATAAACAATTATTTGTCATTGGAGTGTTCCGCAAAGGAACAATTTGCACTAAATAATGAGGCCCTGCAAATATTGATGAACCCTACAATGTTCCCATGAGTTTGTTGACGAGTGTTGATATATAATAGGTGTTTCTTGTTAAAGTTTCTAGAAGCATAACCATTCATGCACATACATATCTTGAAAACTTTTTGTTTCAAGGCAGGGAGTTTCATTGGGCTTAAGGCTCCCTAACCATACAGACGTTCCTAGGAATATGGGCATTTCACTATCGATTCCTGATGAATATTTTTATATCTTGCAAGATTTCCAATCAATAGGCTTGCAATTTTTATAGAGATACACTATGTGTTATCACTACTTACTGGGCTATTCAAGGTTACTAGGTTATTCGTGAAAACAATCATACATATCCCATTTTAATCATGAATTCAACCATTCCTTCATACATTCACATTTATCATACAAACCATAAAACAACATATTTTCATCACTAAACATAAATGAAACAAGTTAAGTTAAAGCACTTGTCTTTTCAGTGAAATATTAAACCAGCCAACTAAATGAGAGAGGAAATCTTTCCTCCCAACCATAGGCTATGTTGTAGTATGTATTTCTATAACATGTCACCCCCGTGCCAAGCCATGATACCACAAGGGGATTGATTAAACTTCCTTCCCAATTAAGAAAATGGTCTAGGAAGGTTACTCTTCTTCACTCCACTAGAAACAACAGAAGTTTCTCTCTTCCCACTAAGCTCAGGACCTCTACGGGTTTATCATGAACCTTCCAACTAGATTTTCTTTGCACAAGGGAGTTCCTTCTCTGCTATACAGTTCCTCAATGACCTCCCCTTACCATTGTTGGTTTCTTTCCACTAAGAACGAAGTCGTGGTCCTCTATTTCTCCGGTTTGGATATGGGTCTTCTCTACTCCAGGGTGGCCATTAATTCCTTGGTAAAGTTTCCTATTTTCCTCAAGGAAAACTTCCCAAAAACTTTGTTACTTAGAGAAGCACACGTGAGTCTCCTTTTCACCGCTTCATCTATCTGTGAGTATGCAAATCACTCTTCTCTCTATGGTTTTATGTGAAACTCGTCCATAGCTTCTCAGGCTGCTAAAATATTCCTGAGTGCATTCTCTCCCTCCATGTCTCTTAATTATTCATTGCTAGCTCCTCTTTCGATGATTTTTTTCCACATTTGGTATATTCTTCCATCTAATCCTCAGGATTCATATGGTTGTTATCAGACACAGCCCTCCTATAAAGGATACAAAATCAAAGGGGTAATATAGGGGTGTCCTTATGTCAATTTCTTATTGTTTCTTTGGTTCCCCCAAACATCAAACTTTTCAAGAGTTATAACTTCTTCAACCACCAATCCTGCTACCCATAACTGGTCACATGGCTCTAGGAAAATCTAAGTATGTCGACATGTGATGCATTCAAGTTTTTAGGTGTGTGCTAGAATGCTAATAAAGCTTCCTATTTTCTTTATTGAAGCTTCCCAGTTCCACCTCATCAATCCACTTCACCAATCCACCTCACCAATCCCACTTGTGAATATCGTGGCCAGTACTCAAGACCTTTCCCTCTCATTCAGTTGTCTATTTTTTTCTATTAATCAATAACATAATTACATGATCCATAATAACATTACATGAAGTCTTACCACAATTACAGTTTTGGAGGGAAATAGGGTGTTACACCTACAAAATTCAATGAACAATTATTTAGATGCACATGAATAAATGACATAAATTCAATCAAAGAAATGAATTATAAATAAAATCTAGACTTACTTCAAATGGTGTGGGAGAAGTTGAAAAACTTGCATCGATACGAAATGAGCAGAAATCTGAAGTTTTGGCCATTTGATATTATAACCTTATTTTCCCTGCATTTAAGCCAAAACCATCATCAATAAGTGCATGGATATGATATTAAAATTTATCGGTGCTTTTATTTATTTTATAATGCATTGGTGTGTCTAGATATATATAGAACACATTGGTGAGACCAATTATGAAACGCATTGAACTGTACATCTATCAGAACCTCTGCAAACCAAAATATCTGTAAATTTTAATAGCAGAGGTTTGCATTTCTATTTTGTCAATAAAATTGGCATAGGTGCATTGTTTAGTATATACGCTTTGATGATGCGCACTGATTTGACAACAAATTTATTTTAAAAATACATAGTTTAATAAGTGTTTTTACATACAAATTGAAAAAACACAGTAAAAAAAGAGAGGGAATTTCATTTTTCAAAACGTATTTGTTTATAAATTAAAACACTATTCATTATTTCATTTTTTTTGGTAGAATTTAGAGGGAAGATCTATGAAAGAGAGATTTACCACGAAAGACTTTGGAGTTGTTGAATTTTTTTGAAGATCCATATTTGGAAGGGATCTGTAGGGAACATACAAATTTGCAAAGAAGAAATTTTAGCTATGTAATTTCATTCTACTGATCATTTCAATATTTTTCTATTTGATTTAAACTATTTTCAATGCATGTTAAAAAAAAATACAAGGGTTTCATAGTTAATTTTGGTATTGGAAGCCATAGCTTTCTTGTTGTTTTTTCTTGTTCCCATCTTCTTTTAGGCAATAGATTTTTATAGGATTTATTTTTTTAAGCAATAGATTTTTGTAGGGTTTATTTAGTTGCATATAGAGAATTTGGTATATGTTGCAATGTTACCACTCATTGGATTGGATCCCAAACCTTGTCATTGTCAGTGATTTTTTTTTTTTTTAATTCCATGGTACGTGGTGTGAATTGTACAGAGGTAGGGACCCAGTGCTCACTGTATAGAAAAGCACATCGGGGCACATATACCTATGTAATGCACCAATTGGTCGAAAAAATAAACAGTATCAAGATTTGTGTATCATATATGTATGGATTAGCAGTGCACAATGACTGATAGTATGGACTGATGCGAGTATTTGTTTGACACTTTGGTGTACCTATATATTTGACGCCCTGATGCATTCTGTTTAATGAAGTGTACTGATATACTAAATTGTATAAAAATTTCATAATTTCCATTTCTGATTATTCCTAATTTTATTTTATACAAGGTGACTGATAGAAGTTCAAAGAAAACATATTATTACAACGAGAGCAATGGTATCTCATCCCAAGAAGAGAAGGAGGAAAGTTCTTTAAGTTTTATTAAAAATTTAATATATTTGAAATATTTGTAAGTTTAAATTAATGATGTGTATTGGTTAATGTATGTCATGCAAAACAAAAACTTGAAGAAACTCGATAAGATTGTTCGAAATATGTAAAGCCCCATGAAGCTTCAAAGTTAAACAGTAAATTTGTAATCTAAATTACTTTTCTCCTTCTGAACATGACATATAATTTCTATTT
>ML839265.1:0-14491 GCA_009831015.1 Picea engelmannii | reverse complement strand
CAAGCATTCCGCCTGGAGCGCATGGACCAACGGCTAGATATGTTTTTCGCTGCTCATTCTCGAGCATCGTCCAAAAAACAATGTCCAACCTGTGCGCGCCCCTACTCCTTCCCGGCTAGATGGAGGCACTCAGAGATATAGCATTGGCAGCTCGGCTTTGAGGATCATACAGGTTTTGGTGTTGCTGCTACATTTTTAGCTTTATGTTAGATAGTTTTCAGGCTGTCTTAGTAATAGATAGAATAATCAGCTCCATGCTGGTGACCATAAGTCCTGGTTTCCTTCGGGCAGGACGTCGCTCTAGAAAACTTTGCTAAATTTTGTCAACTAAGCTACAGAGCCACTTTTGGACATGGATGCCCAACTGTCTCGGTTTCCTTCTTAGGCAAGACAGCTGGCATCACACTCAGTCTTGTATTTTGATTATGTCAATATAACAGGTACCACCTTTTTATTTAAAAAATAAAAAATATTAAAAAAAAAATTAAAGTCAGGCATCGTGGGTGCATGAGGCCCACATGCCCTCCTCCCCAAGGTTCTCATTAACCAAAAACCCTACACGCTCAAAAACCCCAAACCCTACACGCATCCATCCATTCTGCAAAGGCGGTTGGGCCTCTCTCACTCTGCAACTGCGGCGGGGTGTAATGGCTTGCAGCTCCTCTTTCATTCTCGTTTTTTTTGTCATTTGCTCAAAAGAGGTGAAGAATGAGGCCGACCATGGTCGTCCCTCTGCTCGGTGGCTTGGCGTTTGGTCTTGGGCGTTGGACCTTGTGTATGGTTCCCCATTGAAATGATATGGGCAAAGACTCAACACCAGAGCACACTCTGAAAGTGTTCAGGGTTTGCTCATGGATTTAAAACAAAATACTTAAGCTCAGTTAAGTATGAAATATTACTGGTTGGGTGAGGGCACACCAGTTATGGGCGCATATGGCCGTTGAATTGTGCATCTCTGCTTTGCATTAACTTTGCTCTTTTTTTTTTTTTTTTGCTAACAATCTATGCCCTTCTTGTTTATTATTTTGTCTGTGCATTGATAATGACAATTCTGAAGGATTTGAGCATGGTAATGGATGCATCGCAGGTTGCAGCTGGGCTTTAATGGAGGTAGTTCCCGCGGGAGGCGCTGCTCTTTTTTATTTATTTCCCTTTCTTAATTCTTTCAAGGCGAGAAATCTCGGTTTTTCTTTTGGAAAAGTAATTCGCTCACAGATATAAATTTTGTAGGTTTTCTGTTCAGATTTTCGACGGATTAAAGCTCAGTGTGTTTTTGAGTGACAGATGACTTAGCGTGTTGAATATCCTCTAAACAATATTTGTCACCCCTTTTTATTGTGTGAAATTTAAGAAGTTTTGGCCAGTGAACAGCTTTAAAAAAAAAAAATCCCAGAAAATTGTTGACGGTTGTTATGCTAGTTTTGTATCCACGATATTTGCAGAGAAGCAATAATTATGTGATATAATAAGTGCATGCTTATACAATATACTGTTCTTTTTGTGTTGGTTTGGTGCTTGTGCTTGTGCGTGGGACGCATAGTGCAATGAAACTCCCATTGTGGGCTCCTCTTCCATGTGACTTGGTGCATGGCGCTTGGGTGCTTAGTCTCATCTTTGACTTGTATTGTGTTTTGCATGTGCTGACCTGTGTTATGTTGCAGGTGCTTGGCGAGGGTAGATCAGTTGGGAGAGCGTCAAACTGAACCGCCCCTCATGAGCTCCTCCCTTGAACCGTCCCTCGTGGCATAGCGCTTGGTACGTGTTGCCTTGTGCGTTGGGCTTTGGGCTGCATTTGTGTGTTTGGCTTTGTGGTGTGACTTGGTAGTTGTATGGTTTGGCATGTAACTTTGGTGTAGCTCTCGGTGCTTGGATTTATTGGTTTGCAGTTTTTTTTTTATTGTTGTATATATATATATATATATATTAAGTTTCTTCTACAGGCTTCTTACAGGTTCTAAGGTGAACAGGACTCCTTCAAACTTACAATTGTTTCTAAGGTTTTCTGGTTTATTTCTGGGTCAATTCTGAGTAGGTGGGTAGGCCCTTGGCCCCAGATTTTAAACTAGGGCTTTGCTACCATGTATAAAGCCCCATGAAGCTTCAAAGTTAAACAGTAAATTTGTAATCTAAATTACTTTTCTCCTTCTAAACATGACATATAATTTCTATTTATGTTTGCATTACAACAAATCTATCTAATTTATGATGAAGTTCTAGCAAAATTAATTAGTTAAATATCAAATTCTTAATTTATACAGTCCAAAATAGTCACAAAACAGGTTACACAACATATTACAGAATTTCAATACATAGATACATATCATAACTTTCATTCAGAACAAAATTAATACTGGAAAAATACCTCTTGAAGAACAAGTTTGTCCCTTTCTTTTCTATTGTTGCTAACTGCTTGAAACTTCCTGAAAACTGAATCTTTTCCTCCCAACCAGCTAAGAACAGAGCCTCTCCGGCTCCCTAGCTCCAGGATTCCGCAAAATTAATCAGTTAAATATCAAATTCTTAATTTATACAGTTCAAAATAGTCACAAAACAGGTTACACAACATATTACACAATTTCAATACATAGATACATATCATAACTTTCATTCAGAACAAAATTAATACTGGAAAAATACCTCTTGAAGAACAAGTTTGTCCCTTTCTTTTCTGGTGTTGCTAACTGCTTGAAACTGCCTGAAAACTTAATCTTTTCCTCCCATCTAGCTAGGAACAGAGCCTCTCCGGCTCCCTAGCTCCAGGATTCTGTAAGGATTCCTGGCCCCCGAGCCCAAAACTCCCAGCAACTGGTGCCCCCTGTCTAAGTCCACCAAACTCCAACAAGTTCCTCAAGCAAAAACTAGTAGTACCCTCCTCCAGCAAGCTACTCCAGCCCCAAACCAACAATACAGTCCTCTCCTATGAAAAATGATGCTCTTCCCAAAAAAAAGTCCCTTCTCGAGTGTTTTTTCCTTCTCTTATCCTCCTTTCCCCCTCTCTCATTCACCGCCTTCTCCCTTCATTGAGTCTCACCCACCTTATCTCTTCATTAAGTGTCATCTACCTTATCCCCTTTCTCATTAATTGTTCCAATATCCAATACATTAAGTCTCCATTTAATAAATTAATAATTTATTAAACTCAAATTCATTAACCAAATATTTAATCATGAAATTAATTAATTAATTAATTAAACTAATATACATTAAAAAAATATTAAATCAGGACAATTAATTAATTAATTAACTAATATACATTAAACAATTATTTAAATCATGACAATTGATTAATTACTTAGGGTTGTTACGAAATATTAGTGAAAAAGAGTGTAAAATATTTATGGAAATGTTGCAAAGAGAGGAAATAGGTGGATCGAAAGGTAATCAACATTAAGTTTTTCTTTGACTTTTACTAAAAAATCATTTCTTAACATTAATCGCTAATAAGTTTTGAACACTTGATTTCACATTTTTTTAATTAGTATGCAGGGACCGATAGCGAGGGAATGGAATCTCATCCTAAGAGGAAAAAAATTGTTAAGAATGTAAATAATGATGATGGTTTGGTCATCAATTCATCTTGAGTGGTTCTTGAAGTTAATGAGAGGGAAAATTGTTTTATAGAGCTTTGAGAGATATAGTGAAAAGAACACATAGACATAATTTCCACTTAAAATATAAAAATCAATCCATTGACTCCAAGAATCAGGTTATACGTACACTACAAGAAGAATATATGGAGCCATGGTCAATGAAACCTATGAAACTTGCAATAGAAAAACTTACAATAACAAAAAAGAATCATATAAAATGTATTATTACTAAACATGTTTTTATATAATATGCTGAAATAATTACCAAATTAATTGTGGTATATTTACTTTCATGTCCATTTAAGAAAAAAAATATTGTGTTTTTTTTTCGTTTTTCAGAGGATGCATCCCAACAACAACCATCAGAGTTATGTGATCATTCATTTATGTACATTGAATTTATTTATCATATTAAATATTAATTTTCAATTGTTTTGTTGCAGAAAAGAAAACAAAATGGAACCCAATCAACACATAAGACAAGACAACAAGGAAAAAAAGGGTTGATCGCAAAGTTTGTGAGTACTTGTGTTTTTGGTGTTACTTAAATTTTCATATTTGTTGTAATATTTATATTTAAATAGTTAACTTACGTTGATCCATGGATGTCTTCTAATAGGTTCTAACATACAAACAAGATCCAATCAAACAATTGATCAACATTGGGATAAGTGAGGGATGTGAGTATATGTTGAAGTATCAAGGTTTAATTGAACAATTTGTAAGTAGCAATATTATTTAACTTCCCTTGTTTTATAATTAATTTAACAATAAGACACCTTTGTATTAATTATATCGACTGTGCTTTGTCATGACATATTAAACATGCAAGAAAAAAAGTATGGAGAGGAGCCAACATAAAATATTGTATTAACCGACATGAGGCAAGGCTTCAAAACGATGTGTATGGTTTAAGAATAACTCGTTGCTATGGTACGCTTTTTTATTTATGCAATCATGTATATTATACTATATTATAAATGTAGATTTATTTATTACACTTTATTTATATGTTTGTAGATGGAAGATGAGCAGTTGGAATATCAACAAGAAGTTGAGTAAGAAAACATTTGTTTAAATAACCAAAGTACAATATAATTGCATACAACTGATCAAGAAATGAGACATACACACAACTTGAGCAATGACAGTAGTTCAAGTGATGAATGACAATCAATATAATTGAATGTTACTAGAAGTTGTATATTTTGTAATATCGTTCTGTAAAAACCATGGATATTTTTGCTTAATGTAGTGGATATAATGCCCCAATTGCATGAGGACATGTTACCAATAACTGTAAAAATTACATATTGGTTCCATTTTTATTATTGTGGACCTTTACGTTGTCCCATTTTGTATGACCATGGGTCTCCAATTCATATATAATAAAATGGGTTTCTCATTTTATTGCATTATCATATGTTATAAAATGTTGTGTTTTTTATTAATTAATATGTGAATGATTTAATTGTTCCAAATAACATAGGTGTAATCCATTGGATAAGGAATTAATGTAATCATTATATCAAAATAAAATAACAAAAATATAAAAAATAATATTATTATGAAAAAAATTTGTAAAAAAAAAAATTAATTAAAATATATACATATTGGTGCATTCTTATGAACTCACAAAATGGTGCCTAAAATAATATAGAAATCGATGTTTTTAAGGGGTTATACGCACTGGTGCATATTAATCATATTGAAGAACAAGTGCATATTAATTATACATAAGCACCAATGCATAAAATATGCGATAATATATATCATTTTAAAATTTTACGGTGGGCATGTGATGAATACACATCGTCTTTTTAAATATAATAACAACAACGGTGCTTTGAAAACATTAAATACACCAATGCATTTAATAAGACAAACACATTGGTTCTCTATATGTAATATAGGAACTGAAACGTACAAATTATACAAGCACCGAGACAGACATAAAATACAAGCGCACTGGAGTTGCATACAACAAAATGGGAATTTGGGGTGTAATAACCATAACTGCCCCAGTGTGTTTGCGTCATAGGTATGCATCGAGGAAGTAATTTAATGGTGAACCAATGCATTTTTGTCTTATGTATGCATTGGGGCATTTCATGTAATGGCGCAACGGTGTGTTTTCGTTTTATGTCTGCACCGAGAATTTAAGTAATGGTGCATTGGTGCATTTTTTGGTTTTATGTATGTTCCGAGGAATTTTATGTAAGTTTAGTCCAGTGTGTTTTATTTTTAGGTATGCACCAAGGCATTTTATTTAATGGTGCACCAACACATTTTAACAATAAAAGCACTGGAAAAGAAAAATAAAAACATCCACTACAACTTTTGTCCGCCCAAATATTTTTAGTTATATGGAACATCCGTTAAAACCTCCGCTAATGGCGAACCGACTAATGTAAAGAATATTATCATAAAAAATATTTGTAAAAAAACAATTAATTAAAATATATACATATCGGTGCATTCTTATGAACTCAAAAAATGAGGCCTCAAATAATATAGAAATCAGTGTTTTTTAAGGGGTTATATGCATCAATGCATATTAAGCATACTAAAGAACCGGTGCATATTAATTATACGGAAGCATCAATGCATAAAATGTGTGATAATATATATTGTTTTAAAATTTTACGGTGTGCATGTGATAAATACACACCAATGCATGTCTAGCTCATGTAGATTATCATGACCAAGAATGGGGTGTTTTTGTCCATATGAACATTTCACAATAGAACTTAGCTTTCATAAATTAAACCTCGAGTAAGTTTGGCATACATGATGTAGATACAACCATTGATATTATATATTTCATGTCATATTCACTAAGGAATTATATCTATCTACATTCACAACTGGTAAGTTGAGACTAAGTGACAATATGCTTCAAGTTGTCACATGTTTCACGTAATTCAAATCCATTTTGATAAAACACATCTTTGTTCTTCTAACACCAAGTTAAGTTTGCATAAAAAATATTTTCTTGTTTGTTTTCATGCAACTTTTAATGCATAACCAATGTGTGTCTTTATGAGACTAAGTGACAATATGCTTCAAGTTGTCACATGTTTCACGTAATTCAAATCCATTTTGATAAAACACATCT
The DNA here is from genome assembly GCA_009831015.1 of Picea engelmannii. NCBI lineage: Eukaryota > Viridiplantae > Streptophyta > Pinopsida > Pinales > Pinaceae > Picea > Picea engelmannii. The sequence continues at coordinate 7,783 of ML839265.1, read as the reverse complement.
TTGTTCTTCTAACACCCAGTTAAGTTTGCATAAAAAATATTTTCTTGTTTGTTTTCATGCAACTTTTAATGCATAACCAATGTGTGTCTTTATCTATTCATATGCTATTAATGATAAGGAAGTTGATGATTTCTTTATATGACAATGCAAAACATCATGGCTTGTTAATAGTTAGGTATTTGCAATGAAAGTAATGAATGCAACAAAATCTATCCAAAAGGAAAAACAATAGAAGTTGGTTAAAAGTTGAATAACAAAAGTAAGTTAAAAGTTGTTCATCAAAATAGACCTCTCAACTTTATAAATTATAACAATGAAGGTGGACATTAAAACTTGTTTGGATGTTCTTAACTCTTCCACTACTTCTAACACAACTATTTTCACTATGTATATATTAGAAGAAGTAGAAGTTAAAGGCCTACTTTATCACAGACCTTAAAATTTTATAAGAGAAAGATTTCATTTATTCTTTTAACTTTTTAAAGTGTATATGGTTTATCACCGACCCCTTATCAAGGGGCCACTATAGATATATTAAACTACGAAGAAATACCCATAGCCACTATAGATATATTAAACTTCTTCTATTGAAGAAATACCCATAGTAGTTTCCTCGATTGCTTGTGTATGGACATTCATTGGTATCAAAAGAGAATGAGCAAGAGTGAGTTATTGAAATCACCTTATATCTTTAATTGAAGCTCATTCTTGAAGATAATGACAAGATAAGTAGATTGAATTAAAACAACGCTATCCATGACAACAAAGAAGAGAGAAGTGTCCATGCATTGAAAGGCAAAATGGAATGGAAGAGCTCCGAACAAATGAAAAGCACATATTATAAATACTATTTAACAATTTTAAAATTGAAAATCTATACACCATCTAGAAAATGTCCTTATGTAAACAAAACAACATAAAGACTATTAAATGAAATAAAATGATCACATGTTTGGGTAACTTAAACTTTTAATCAGTTCCTCCTCTTTTGTTTTTTATTAACTTTAATTTTAAAAATTATTAAATAAACATCTTTTAAGACATATTTATTAACTAAAAAAACATTATATTTAACAAAATATCTCTACTAATTCTTTAAATTAATTTTAATTTATAAATTATTAATTAAACATTTTTTAATATATATTTATTAAAAAAAACCATTATATTTGAACAAAATATAAAAACTACCTTAATTTGAAAACTCACAAACTCCTTGTATAAAATAATCTTTAGAAAAATATTATCACAATTTTTATTTTTATTTTTTATTATATAACAATAAAATAGTTACAATAGATAGTTAGTGATACTGTTTTTTGAAAACTGTCTAAAATAATCTTTAAGAAAATATTATCACAATTTTTTTTTATTATTATTATTATATAACAATAAAATAATTACTAATAGATAGTTAGTGATATTGTTTTTTTTAATAAGAAAAATATTGTTACATAATTTTTATTTATTTATTTATTATATAATAATAAAATAATTAGTGAAAAGGTTTTTTAAGAATTTTTATAATAATAAAATAGTTAGAGATATAGCTTTTTTTATATAAAACTACATTTAATTAGAATAATTAGAATATTAGATATAAAATATATATATTTTTTTAATATAATAAATGTTAAAATAATTAAATAATTTATATAAATTAAATATAAAAACAATTTAGTTTTAGTGGAGGTTAATTATCATCATCATCATAATTCATTACATAACCACATATATGATATAACTTGAATGAGTCTAATGATTTAATGTGAGTTGAGAGCGTCTCATACATCAATTTGGTGTTTAACTTATCTGTAACCTTAAAAAACTGATTATTATTATTATTATCTTAAGAAAATAAAATAAAAATAATTTTATTAATGAAAACAAAATTACATTTATAAATATTCACTTAATTTAAAAAAAGTTAAAACAATTAACTAATTAAAAAAATATTAATTTAAATAAATCCATATTAATTTTATGGAAAAACCTTAAAATATATATCATAAAATTTTGTACCAACTATCTTGTAACATAATATTCCATAATGCTCTTGATAATCATTTTTTTCAATGGTTAATTTTGCATTAAAAAAGAGGCAAAGCCCAAAGTACAGAAGTTATAAGTTCTAAGTAAGAGAGTTTCATAAATGTATAAATCCTAACAAAAAAGTGCGGTAAAGAAATTGTATTATAAAATTGATAAATAAATTATTTTGTAATAATATAATATTAAAAAATTTACATTTACAACTTTATATCATACGGTAAATTATGCAAAACTTATAAATTATATGTATTAATTATTTAAAGAGCTAAAATTTTGCATCAACTTCTCTTAGTATATAAAATAATTCATTTATTTGAAAATTTGATCTTACTAACCAAAACATTTAATTAAATATGCTTTTATCAAATTAGAATACCCTAAACTTTATTATTATAATAATAAAATGACATCAAACATTTTTCCTTACACATGCTTTTATCAAACTAAAATATCTTACATTTTATAATAATAAAAAATAAAAAAATAATAATAAATGGATAATAAAAGATATCTTACATTTTATAATAATAAAAAATAAAAGCATTTCATAGTAATAAAAAAATAAAAATAAACCATATAGTTTTTAAAAAAATGCTTTATCAAATTAAAATAATTTGAAGTTTATAATAACACATAGATTACAATAACAATAAAATGTGAAAAAACATTTATTGTTGTGATAAATATTGAAGTAGCATTAATCAGTCGATAAAATTAACCTGACATTTAATAATTTAATTTACTTAATAAAAATTATTAATAAGATCTCATATGTTATTCTTCCTTTTTCCCGAAAATGACACTGACTGAAGGCAGAACCTTTGAAGCTCTATTGCGCACGTATTTTCTGAGACCGTGCTCAGCATACCTCTCCCCCTCCGCATAGTTTTCGAGAACGCCTGCACTACGCTTTTCTTTGCTAACCCTACATATAACATAGACGGGTACAATTAATTATATAAAGATTAAACATTGATATTAATAATAATTTAAAAAAAAAAAAAATTAAATTAATATTCATAAAAAAAAATTAAATGAGTTCAATACTGTTTACATACCTCACATCTGGATTAGTGACCAAGTTCCGTAATAGTTGAAAAGCGCACACACTCACAACGAAACCAGTGGCTACAAAAAGAGGATATACCTGCATCACACGTACAGTTAGTCTATTCTCAAATTTGTTCTACATTATTTGAGATTTAGTTTGAGTGGGCTTAATGGTTAAAAACATATGTTTCTTCTTAAGAGGTTACAAGTTCAAATCGAGAGGGGATAGAATATGTATACCTTAGTAAACTTTACCAATGAAATTACCAAAACCTAATATATGTAATTAAAGATATCAACTAGAAAAATTACAAAAATAAATTCACTTAAAAAAACAGAAAATCTGAAAAACTTAAATTAAATAATATTAAAAGAAATCAATTTTATTTTTTTTTTCAAAACAACTAACCTCTGGTTTTACCCAGCGCGTCATTGTTCCGGTTAAGCGTTGCCTTTGTTAAAGAAATCCGTAAGTGCCAAAGACCTGTCAGAGAGAGAAACCGAGAAGAGAAAAGCAGTGAGTATTGAATGTACAGAATTATATATATATATATATATATATATATATATATATATCAGTGCTGGTTCTTATGACTGCCACGCAAAATCCAAGGTCGTCTCGATCTTCAAATCCGTTAGAAGCAATGGGCGTATAAACAACGGGCTTTTCCTTAAAATTTGGATGAACAATGGGCGGTTGAAACCGGATTCCGTTATAACTAATGGGCGTTTAACACGGGATTTGGTAAAAGCTTGACAAGGCAATGGCGGCGGCTTCATCTCTTCCCGTTTTATTTCGAACAAATCTCTTTGTGATAAAGTTGCGAAAATTATGGATTTCCAAGTCAATGGGATAAGGAATGTTGAACTAAATTGGGAATGGCCGATGATGATGTAAAACGAGTTTAGAGTTTCGTTTAATTTTCTAATTTTTTTTTTAATAATAATAAACTGGAAATTTTTTATAATGACGATTATTAATATTAATTGCGATTAATTGATTTATCTAATTTTTTTTATTTGAGATTAATTGGTTTATCAAAAAAATTATCCGATTTTAAAAAGGTATAACATTGTCCCTGGATGTAGGACAGTGATGTCCCTAAATGTACTATTAAGACATTTCGGTGATAATCTTATACATTAATCATTTATTTTTTAAAATTAATTTAACATATCATTTATAATCTGATAAAAAAAATTAACAATCATTTTTTTCAACCACTAAAAAATTTTAAAATAATATTTAAAATTATATATTTTATGTTTTATTAAATTTTCTTTAATCCTAAGTCAATGTTATCTTATCAATTACTTAAACCAAGTCAATGATAATTTCATATGACACTGTATTATAAAATATTATATTTATCCATAGATTCCAATGGCCCGAATAAATTGCGGGTCAAATGAGTCTCCTTTAAGTGAGGTGCATGATTAGAACACGAAAGTTCTCCATTTCCAATCAAGAATAGCGATTTTCTTGTATGCTTGGAACTTCTAGATAATAGAGTGGGCTTTTTTTAATGGATAAACATTGAGTTCGTGTAAAAAAAATTAAAATTACACTCATTCTATTTGGGTTAATGAATTTTGGTATTATTTCCAATAAGGAATAGCGATTTTCTTGTATGCTTGGAACTTCTAGATTATAGATAATAGAGTAGGCTTTTTTTTAATGGATAAAATTGAGTTGGTGTATTATATTTGGGTTAATGAATTTTGGTATTTGTTTTTTGTGATTGGTTGAATTAGCAATTAATGGGGCATATATTAGTGAGAGGAGGTTAAATAATGTTTTTTAGGAGGTATATAAGGTAAGTTTAGGTTTTCAAAAGGTGATTTGGTGACTTCACATAACTAAGTGCCTTAATAGTACACTCCATCACTCTAGAGGTCATTTTTTACATTTTAATTAAATTTAAATTATTCATTACAACAATGGTCCATTGATTTTATATTTTATTTATATTTTTGGACCTTTTTTATAGATATGGCAATATATTTGTGTTTTTTTTTTTAGGATTTGTTTATGGATGATCCATTCAAATTATTGATCTTCATCAACATCAATGATAGATGGGATTGTTTCACTTTTCAAATCAGAGTTATCATATTCATGCAGTGGTTTCATCCTCCTAGGAGGGTTGCCAATCAAAATAATCTATGCAAGGGAACTTGGATATCTTGGTGTAATTGCAACCATGCAATCATCCCCTCCCTCAGAGGAAAAGAATGGAACCTTTGTCGATGCACCAAGGTGTAAGTGAATTGCATCTTTTTTTTAGATTGCCTCGAGATTCTTGTGTGAGTGATACCAACATTGAGTTTGCTAGTTTTCCCACTCTTCTCTTGTGAGGTCTTAGCCTTGTCAAAATAGACATCCTTCAAATGGCTTGTTACTTAACATATTATGCATCTAAAAGTTGTATTATTATAATCCAATGCCTTGATCCGATGATAATTTTCTAGGATATTTAAACATTAGGAGTTTTTTAATACCAACTTGGTTTAATGTATTTTATTCATGTGTGTTTTAGTGTGCTTTTGTAGTTGATTCACCCAACAACCACCATTTAATCTTGTGCATAAGTGATCTAACTATCATATATCATTCACCATTCTAGATTATATCAATAGTTCATATGTATCTTATCACCTTATTGGTCCATGATCTCTATTTAAAGAGCATGGAGGGTTACTTGTCTAGTATTGTGGCATCCCCACCCAGCACTCCTAGCCATGAGATGGGTAGCCACTAAACCAACCATTGCAATTCTAGCCTTTAAGAGACAAAGACACCATAATCCCAACAAGGAATTTCTCAGATGGAGGTCCATAGTTAAATGCATGCATGCATGGTGCAAAATTATAAAATGTGGAAGAATATAAAGGCATGGAATCACAATAACTCATTGTAACAATGCCCATGATCTTAATTACATTCAAACATATAGCATGTAAAACACATGCACTCTCTTACGCTACCCTGCACACACTACAACAAAACAAGTCGTTGGCATCAAGTTTCGTGTTGAATTATAGTGTTTTTTTCCAAGTTGGAGTATTTTCCTGACATTAAATGGCTTGTCGTATTTAGCATCAAGTTTAGTGTTGACTTTAGCACATAAATTATCATTGGGTTTAGCAGCAAGTTTAGCATCAGATTTAGTCTTAGTTTCAACATTGTCTGTCTATAAATTAAAATTTACAAAAATAAAAACTAAAGAATGACAAAAAGGGGGGAAATGGTAAGGGATTTCTAGGATTTGAACCCAAATCACTTCCCAAAAGATAGGAGCTCTACTTGAGCTACATTCCCACAAAATCTACCATTAAAAGTGAAAATACAAATTGAAACTAGACTAACCTAGTGCAACTTAAAATTTACGAAAACAAATGAAAAAGGGTTTTAAAAATGAAAAAAAAAAAAAAAGTAAAATGGTAAAGGAATGCTAAGATTGGAACCCATATCATGTAACAAAAGGATTTACAACTCTACTTAAGCTACATTCCCACATAAATACGCCATCAAAAGTGTAGATTTGAGTTGAAACTAACCTAACCTATGCATGGAAATAAGTGAATAATGTAGATCTTAGATAAATACCAACATTACTACAAAGGGAAAAGTAAGTAATGAGAGATAGATGGGTGCTAGTATTTGAATTGAGATATCCTTATATGAATTCAAGGGATATCCTTAAGCTAGTGACTCCCATGAACCAGGTCTATGCATTAAATAGAACCCCCAAAATTCCATTTTTTCTTTTCTCTCATTAAATCTACAACAACAAAACAACAATAAAAATTAGAAAATTAATAAAGGAAGAGAAAAGTAAAAGAGGAAGGAAGGAGAAGTCGTTACCTTTCTCATGGAGGATACTCCATGTAACCCTAGCCTCCATGCATGAAACCCTAAACCTGCAACAATAAAAGAGAAATAAATATTAGCAAATCAATAAATTAAATAAATAAAAAAGTAAAAGAGGAAGGAAGGAAGGAAGGAGGAGAAGGGAAAAGAGATGTCATTACCTTCTCCATGGAGGTTCTTCCATGAAACCTTAGCCTCCATACTTAAAACCCTAAAATTGCAAAAAAAAACAATAATAAACATTGGCAAATCAATAAAATAAAAGCAAAGTAAAAGAGGAATGAAGAAGTAAAAGAGAATGGAGAATCCATTACCTTCCTCATGGAGGTTAATCCATGAAACTAATGTTGGACACACCTACCACACTTTGAGTGGGGGGTGAATGAGTGTGGGGATATTTTTCCCAAAACTTCCCTCTTACACAAAAACTCCTTAGTTAACATTCAACATTTGATCATTACTCGTTGTTGTCATTTATAATCAGTTAGATGTGAATACATATCAGCAACATATCATCAACAAATCATCTCCATAAGGAACACAAATAACACAAGATGTATGTATAATTTTTCTTTTTGTTATGGACTTCAATCCGGGGGTTTTTCAACAATAACTTAATAGAGTACAACTCTACAAGAGAAACAATTCTATATGGAATACTCAACTTACATTCTCAGCACCAACTGAGATGAGGCAACAATCCTCAACATATATCAATATGTCAACATAAACAAGTGCATCAACCATGCACCAACCTATGCCAAACAACCTGTAATCAACCTGTACCATAAACAAGTGCATCCAACC
>ML839264.1:59500-73941 GCA_009831015.1 Picea engelmannii | reverse complement strand
AGTGGGTGGAAGACCTTTGGGAATATCTTCAAATACTTTGGAATTCTTATCAATGATCCTTTGGAGATCTTGAGGAATAGATGGCTTAGATGTTTGAACATATAGTGAGCATAGTTGTGCAATAACGCCTTGATGTCCCTTTTTCAGTAATTTTGTCATGCCGTTAGAGCTTATCACCTTACCGAGTTTCCCTGTGATACCTCTTAACTCAATTTATTTTCCTTCCAATGAAAATTTCATGAAAAGTTCTTGAAAATTAAAAGCCACTGTTCCTAATGATTGTAACCATTGGATTCCTAGTACAACATCTACACCACCCATGGGTATAGAAATCATTGGACTATTCATTACATATTCCCCCATAGTAAGATTGATCTTATTGCATTTTCTTGAGCAATTGATAGTTCCTCCATCTGTAATCATTAGTTGAAACTCTGGCACTGGATATACAAAGCAATTGAGATCTTTGGATAATTTATAGTGAATGAAATTATGAGTACTTCCAGAATCAATTAGGACTATTACCTTTTTCTTTTTGATGTATCCTTTGATCTTGAGGGTTTGAGGAGTGCTAATTCTAGCCAATGAATTACATGATATCGTGGGAGTCAACTCTTCAGACGAATTTTCTTCTATGTTTTCATCTTGAGATGGTTCTTGTTCTTGTTCTTATTTCTCTTCACAATCTATGTAGAATAATTTCTTCTCACCACACTTATGTCCCTTACTGTACTTGTTGTCACAATTAAAGCATAAATCTTTTTCTTTTCTTTCCTCCAATTGTTGAGGTGTCAACCTTGTAGGTTGAGGTGATTTAGAAGAAGGAGCATTGTTCTCTCTATAGATGTTAGGATTGGTATTTCTAGTAGCCATAACCATATTTTTACTTTCAACATTTCTTGCCACCCTAAATTCATTCTCCAATGATTTGGGTTCCCAAAGGCGAACCTCATGTTGAATGTTATCCTTTAAAATTCCCATGAATACATCAATCAAGCACTCATCTGGAATATCGGTTACCTTTATATTCAATCTTTGGAAGTTCTCAATGTGCTTGGTAACTAAACCCTTTTGCTTGAGATTTATCAATTGGGTAAAGAAGGTATTGCTCCTTGTATCCTCATAGTGTGCTATCATTTATTCCGTGAAAATTTTCCAAGTGATGAGTGATTTGTGAGAACAAAGCCATCGATACCATACAAATTGATTAGATTCTAAATATAAAGAAGCAATTCGTACCTTTTGTGTATGTGGCACATTATGGAGATCAAAGAATTTCTCCATCTAAAGTATCCATGTGATTGGGTCCTTGCCATCAAAATTCCTCATATAATTCTTAGGAACGTGGTTGGCCTTCAAACCAAAGTTGGAGTTTCTCCATTCTTGATCCACCTTCCTTGTGTCCTCATCATGAATTTCATGGGATGCATTTTCACTTTCAGGTGTCTTCTCTGTTGAATCCAAGTGAAAATTCAAGTGTCTTCTCTGTTGAAGCGTTCTCCAGACAAAATAATTGATATAAAATTATGGAACTTGCATAAGAAATACTACAAACTGTCAAAGATCCAATGAAACCAGTCCCACACAATTTGGATACTCTAGGAAGAAGTTATGATTGTTTTACCTGGAACACCTTCTTGAGACTAGTAAATAGGACTAGTCAGATACCCTATCTTACATAGGGTGCATCTACAAATTTAATATGACCCAAAAGATGAAATTTTTACCATAGATACCTTACTAATTTCTGTAAATAGCCTATGGAGTTCAGGGTCTGAAACATTACAGAAAAGTTTTTATAGTGAAAATTCTGCAATGACTAAGTTCAGGATGATTCCAGAACCCTATCTTGTACATGTTGTATCTCCGAAAGTATAAGGTCTCGTGAGATGAATTTTGAACCCAACGTACCTTGATCCATCTACTAAATATCCTCCAAGCCGTTCCTTCTGAAACGTTGTAGAAAAAAAGTTGTAGCAAAAATTCCAAGGTGTCTCAGATACCATATGTTAAGAACCAAATATCAATATAGCAGAGAAAATCCTCAGAAAAAGTACTCAATGCCTTGAAAGAGAGATAATTTTAGATAATAAGCCTCTTCGAGGGCGCAACCTCCTTTTACCCCACTTAAATGTTCAAGTACAAGATGATTCAAAATAAAAATATCTCCTTGGTATATATAGGAGACTAGGATGTATAATTACAACTAATGGCCTAAAGCCGACATAAATAAAATAACATTACTAATATAATATGCCTCAATTAAGGGGTAATGAGCCAATATTAGGGATTAACAGACACATTGTAACATCCTCTCTTGCGCACACTGCACGAACCTATTCCTTGAGGAAACTTGCCTGCAAGAGATCCAGATTATTATACTATTGGTCGTTGATTATGATTATGAGGCATTATGGATGTGATTATATGTCATTTTTCAGTATTGACTTAAACAGGTGGTATTGACTCGGTTCTCCTGAGTGTGCATAATTTTGGACCTTGAGGATGCAGAGGCATCGATGAAACCCTTGGACTCCAGATCGAGTTAGGGAGTGGACTATTGGGGTTTGATTGTTCTATATATGACTTATGTGCATCTAATTATATGTTATGATTGTGGAGTTTATTCTGACATGATTCATTGATGATGCAGGCTGATGATAGCTTGTCGACCAAAATCACATGTGGAGTAGAGGGGTCACACATGACTACTAGAGACGTTGAGGGAGAGGTGTGGACAACAATCCTGCCACAACCTACTAACACTCCCGCCATGGATCAAATTGTAGTTTAATGACTACTTAGTTCGGGAAGACCCATGATGTCATGAGGGAAGACTGCGACAGTCGCTCATGATGATTCTAAGGGGCGCACAATAAGCCAGGGGCCTTATTCCTTAGAGGCCCTTAGTCTCCCACAAGATCACCTGGCGGAGTATTGACTCCAGGGGTTTTTTATGTCTACCAATTCAATCAAGAGGCGAGTGGCACCCTTGGAGAATGTAGTGCATCCTGAAGGGCACATCGCATAAGAAAAACAAAAAGAGGCGAGTGGCACCCTTGGAGCACATAGTGTGTCCTGAAGGGCATGTCGCGCAAGGGAAATAGAATGAGGTGAGTGGCACCCTTGGAGCACCTAGTGCGTCCTGAAGGGCACGTCATGTTGTTAACTAATAAGATAATAAACCTAGATGGCCTTAGAATGAATAACGTGATAAGAAAGATTTAAAAATAATTTTCCTATTAAAATGTCGCCCATTCTCGAAAATTAAAATCTAGGTTTAAAGTAATACTTGTGGTAATAATAATAATAATAATCATTAAACATGTGACAAAAAGGGGGTAAAAAACTTGATTAAATTACTAAAATCAAATTATTGAGGATTTAAAATTTTAAAAGGGAAATGATTGTTTTGTTACACATGCTAATTAAAATTTATTAATTAAAAAGAAAAAGGGGGAAAAGGATAATTTTCTACACTTACTAATTTGAGTTTAGATAAAAAGGGAAAGAGGGAAATTTAAAAGAATTAGGAAACTAAGGGAAAAGGGGGAAACATAAAGAAAAAGGGAAACATAAGGAAAAAGCAGAATGACCAACTTAGCAAGGAATCTTGCCTTTAAGAACTTTCTAAAATTGAACTCAACTAGTAAATTAGTAAGGGGGAAAGTCATTAATTTGTGTAAGGGAATATGGGGACACCTAGGAGCAATTCTAGGAATGTTTTTAGGTGGGTGAGGGAAATAGGAGTAATTAAATAATTAATGAAATTAATTTATGGTGCAACGAAGGGAATGGGTGACACATGTACGGGGAGGATTTTTCTGAATTAAATTATTGAACAATAAATTAAATGGGAATTTGGGAAAGAAGTGACTTAGAAATTCTATATAAATGAGGGAGGAGGAGAAGGATGGATATTTTCTATCATGCATAACATTACGCTACAAAATTTTAGACTTGACTAACTTAGATTGTGGGAGTTGGGATACCCAGCTCGGTGAGGAGTGGTAGCTCGACCTTGCGAGGCGAGCCGGGAGCTAGTTGTTCTCTGGTTTAGTGTGTGTGGCCCCTTTGCGGCTCGGGAGGCTAAGGGGGAAGAAGAGTAACCATAGCATTGGATGGGAGGTACCGATGAAGTCTCATCAATCGACAAGTGAGAGCTTCATGGAGCGCGTGGGAAAACAACTCAGAGCGAACGAATTGGGATACAATACACATGCTCTTATTCTGCATGGTAGATTATTATTGACTTTATTCTTTCAATTATGTGCTTTAACTATATAAAGAAGGTGTTGACTTAGAATTTTAATTGAGAACTTAAATTCCCATAGCCTTAAGCCCATTGTTTGACTTGATTCCCTTGGCATTCGATCCTTGATGTTGTGAATGTCCTATGGTTTTATTGATTTTGTGATGAGTTTGCACTTTTTACTTCTCCCTCTTCCCTAGCTCATCAGTCCACGCCTAAGCAGTCGGTCAGGAGCCAGATCAACGATCATCACTTCGGTGTTAATATACTTATATATCCTAATGCCATGCTTTTCTGTGCATGGATGATGAGCGAAGGATGTGTTTTCCCAGTCATCTACCCCTGTCGATTGTTCTTGGTTCATTGATGGTTTTCCTTGCACCTTTTCGAATGAGTACTTCTGCGATTGTTAATCCTTTCCTTCCGCGAATTGCGTAATACCCTTTGAGTTATTATTTAACTTCGTGTTTTACCATTTTACCGACATAAACTTACCTTCTACTTGACCACGATTTACCCTTTTACAGTGAACGATTTACCCTCATATTGGACTGTGACTATGCCTTGCTTTAGACTGCGAACTTACCACTCTAGACGACAAATCTATTTCATTATGGTAGCATAATTAGTTTTTATTTTCTGCGATATCTATTGATTTTATCTGCATTTTAATTTATGATAGAGTTATCAGTTTTTATTTTTCTGCGTATCGATTGAGTATATATGCAATTTATTTTATGGTAGCATTATCAGTTTTCCATTGATAGCGTTACCAACAACCCTTAAACCGTTATCATTGTACCTAACGGATTTTTAATGATAAGACCCATGGTGATGGGAAATAACATTGGTTGTGTTTTTGGTTTTGGGTCTGTGTCTCCAGCGTTTGGTTAATCCATGAAGTAATTACTTATATTGACTGCGATTTCGTATCCAAAACTCAACCTTTTTTTTATTGATGAACCCAATAAACTGGATATAAAACTCAACTTTTGTTTTTGATAAACCTCAGCCATATTTCATTTCTCTTTTCTGGGTGTTTACCCAACATCCAACTTGATTTCCTTGGTGAATCAACATTGATTTTTACTTTTAAACTTTTACCCAGCCACTTCAATCGTTACCCGACCATTTTTGTGATGGGTTAACTTTTGTGATGTCTTAGTGTGCCTGCGATTGGTTTAAGACTGCAACCGCTCCCCTTATTTGAATCATGATTTTACCCTTTACAGACTCTACAAGGTTGCTTGTTATACAAAATGATTCCACCTTTAAATTGCAATTCGTTACCCATGTTTGACAATGATTTTGCCTTTAAAAAACTGTTATCTATTACCTTCACTGCATGGCGATTTTTGCCTTTATGAAGACCACAATTTTCCTTTATGAAGACTGTGATTTTCCTTATGAAGACTGTGATTTTGCCTTTTAAAACTGTTATATGTTACGTTCACTGCATGGCGATTTTTACAATTATGAAGACTGCGAATTTTCCTTATGAAGACTGCAATTTTTCCCGTATGAAGACTGTGATTTTGCCTTTAAAAACTGTTATCTGTTACCTTTACTGCATGGCAATTTTTACCATTATGAAGACTACGATTTTGCCTTTATGAAGACCACATTTTTACTTTTACCTGACAACGTTAATACCCATGCGTTGTTTTCCTTACATTTACCTGACAATGATTTTAATTGGCTTTATTGTTCTAAACAACATTCCTCTGTTATTTCTTTGGAAATAATAATTATTGTTGTTGGATAGCGTTTAATAATAACATCAAAATATATCGATTGGCTCTGAAATGACATTTAATCTTAAACAACAAGATAACATTAAAATTGCATTGAATAGCGTAGATATGGCTTTTATTTATAACCACATAATAACATTTAAATTTGCATTGAATGGAACTCATTTATTGACAACAACCACTTATACAATTTAGACAATAATTGCAATTTAATCGCCAACAGATTTTATATATGATGGACAACATGATGTAATTGATATTGTTGATAGTGTTATACCCTGTGATATATAAGGAGGTTGATTAATAGTGTTACATTAATAACGATATATATATTGATAAGGTTAAAATCGTTATGTACTGTTAAATTGTTAAATTAGATTGGTGTTGGTTGATTATTTAGGACTTGTCAATTTAGACAGCATTGTCGATTAGTTAAATGAAGCCGCGTAAGATCACTTTTAATTGATGAGTAGTGCACTTACCTTATAGACAGGTATCGTGCTGACAAGCGTGTTGATATTTTTGAGTTCTGTATTGGCTCACACTTGATAACGTTTTTGTCCTTAGTAACATTACAATAGTTTACCCTTCGCACCTAGACTTCTTTCTTAACTTGGGGCTTCTTGGTTGTCGTCGAGTCATTTAATAGATTGTGCATGGATTGAATGCCTTCATGCGTTGGGTTGCACACCATTGAGGTTGTATTTAACTGGCCATCGAGGTTGTTGTGTCGGGATGGGGATGGTGTTCCTTAGCTTGTAAGCGTGGTCATGTTTGTGTCGGGCGGGTAGTCATTCCTCCTTTTGGTTTTATGAATGTTTCGCTCTTTTCTCTTGTGCTAGTGCGTGGAGTCATAGTTGTCTATTTCCTATTCAACGGGCGTGGTGCTCGTCGTCAGATGTTTTGTTTAGCCGTAATATTTTTTGTCGTCTGGTTTAAAAAAAAAAAGATTATGCACTTTCTGCTTCGCTTGTAGTCATAACGAAGGGGTCGTTACATATGGTATCAGAGCGGGCTCAACCCTACGACTGTGGATCGCCAAGATTTCCACTCCAGTAAACCTTTGAGTTTTAACCTAGCGCTAAATAAAACCTTAGTGTATCCATGCGGTGATCTCGATTAGAGGATGCCACCGAGGTTCGTGGCATGGTGTCATGGAAGGATGTGCGACGCCTCCAGAGGTGCCCACAACATTGGAGTCTAAATACCAAGGGGAAGAATAAGTCATTGGGCTAGAGTCAATTTTTATAAGGGATGATGATGGTCTGACAAGGTCCTTCTAGAGATTATTAGAGGCCTTGATTCACCTTCTGTAATGAGATAAGGCCAGGGCGCCTGCACCCCAAAGGGTCCACAGTGCGCCCAGCCCGTACCGTTAGTTTTCGCTGCAAACTCGAGAAGGTCAAATTCATTTTCCGAGTTCTTTGGTGCCCTGGATGGCACAGCCACCAAGGCATGGTGGGAGAGTATGGTGATGTGATTTGCACTTTGTGATTATACTTCCAACACAAAGGTTCGCATGGAGGTCTTTCAATTGAAGGGGAGAGTTTTTCTATGGTGGAAGACGCTCTTGCCACATTTGAACATGGCGGGCGAAGATGTGTCTTAGGAGTGGTTCGAGGAACAGTTCCAAGAAGGGTATCTATCGAAGGAATTCATTGAGCATTGGTTCAGTGAGTTCAAGGCCTTCCAACAGGGAGACCGTATGGTTCCTGAGTACGAAGCCTATTTTTTGAGCTGCTTCGGTATGCTCCGCACCAAATTACCCAAAAACTTAAGGTCAACAAGTTTGAGTTTGTACTTATTGTTAGAATTTAGCTTCTACTTCGGGTACCAGGAATATTGGACCGAAGAAAGTTTGATGGATTGTGGGGAGCCACATTACCAACATTACTGCCCAGAGGAAAGGGTCGGAGCATCTGGATCAGTCAGGCCCACTACCATGGGAGTTTTGGGCAAGTCCCATCGTATTCATGTAGCGGCGAATAACCGCCAGGTAGAGCACTAGTTGATTGCGCTTGAGACGTTAGGTACCATCGCTGACCAGACCCTTAGTATTTGATAGATTCCAATGCTATCGAGAGTTTCATTTCTGGTGCAGTGCTAAAAAGGATTTTGTTAAAGGAAATCAGACAGGATGAGTTTAGCTTTGTAGAGATGGATTTGGGAGCCAAACAAAAGGTTGGAGGAAAGGTTATAGGCTGTACCCTTAACCTGGGAGAGTTTGTCACCAGGGTCAACCTGTATGTCACGATATTAGGATCTAATGACATCGTAATCGGTATGGACTGGTTGGAATCACATTAGGCGATACTCAACTGTAAGACGAAACAGTTGAGCTTGGCCAATGACGAGGGACAAAGATGCGTGATTGTAGGTTGGAACCAGGGAGTTTCACTGAGGTTCATCTCTTCCTTGCAGCTATGTAAGAGCATGTGCAACAGATGTAAGCCTTATATGATCCTTGCGTTAAATGAGAAGGGAGTAGAGGAAGGTCTAGAACACCTTCCTATGGTGTGAGAGTTTGCGTATGTCTTCCCGGAGGAGTTACCTGGGATGCCGCCGGAGAGGGAATTGGATTTTACCATAGACCTAAAACCGAGGACTGAAATGATAGCTAGAACCCCTTATCAGATGTCAACTCGAGAGTTACAGGAGTTGAGAATGCAACTGAAGGAGTTGCTAGACCTGGGACATATACGTCCCAGTGTGTCACCATAGGGAACACCTGTTATTTTTCATATGAAAGAAGGATGGGTCATGGATAATTTGCATTGACTATCATCAACTGAGCAAGTCAACGATCAAGAGTCAATATATGTTGTCGAGGATTGATGATCTGTTCGATAAAATGAAGGGTGAGATGGTGTTTTCAAAGATTGATTGGCGATCAGGGTATCACCAGTTACGGATCAAGGAGGATGACATCCCTAAGACCTCCTTTAGCACAAGGTTGGACATTACGATTTTACTATTTTACCATTTGGACTGACAAACGCCCCAGGGGTATTTATGAGTTTGATGAATGGGGTGTTCTGCGAGTACTTGGGCAAGTTCATACAATTATTCATTGATGATATTTTGATTTACTCTCGGACGATGGAGGAGCATGACGAGCACCTGTGCTTGGTACTACAGAGTCTGCGGGAGCACAAATTGTATGGGAAATTCTCAAATTGCTCGTTTTATCAATCTAAGATTCACTACTTAGGGCATGTCATCTCCAGTGAAGGTATTGTCATGGATCCAACAAAGTTTGAGGCTATTATGGAATGGCCTGAGCCGACGAATGTCCTGAAAGTGCGTAGCTTCATAGGTTTAGCAGGATACTATCGACGGTTCGTCAAGGGATTTTTGAAGATAGCAAATTCGATCACGAAATTGTAGAAAAAGAACAAGAAGTTTGTTTGGCCCGAGAAGTGCACGAAAAAATTTCAGAGGCTCAAAGAGTTGTTAACAATAACACCAATACTAAAGGTCCCTGACATGGACGCAAAATTTTTGGTATGAACTGACACATCCAAGGAAGGGTTAGGCGGGGTCTTGATGCAAGATGATCAAGTGATCGCTTACATCTCGATGAAATTGAGAAGGCATGATGAGAACTATGTGATGCACAATTTGGAGTTGTTAGCCATTGTATATGCCTTGAAGGTTGGGAGACACTACCTTGTTGGATGAAAATTTGAACTAAAGACAGACCATTGTGGACTACAACACCTCTTTACGCAAGGTGACTTGAATGCGTGACAACAAGTTGAGGAGTTTGATCCTAAATGAGGCTCATAGAGCAATGTACATGGCTCACCCAGGAGTCATGAAGATGAGGGCGCCTTTCAAGTTTCTTTACGGACGACCGTGTCAGACGCCTTGAGTTGGGATCAACTTGAGGATAGGGTCCTGGTGGGACCGGAAGCAATCCAAGAAATGGAAGATTAAATGAAAACTATAAGACAAAGAATCAAGGAAGCACATGATCGACACCAGAGTTATGTCGATGTGCATCATGTCAACCATAGTTACGATGGGGCGATCGAGTATTCTTGCGGCTGAAACCGCATAAGAGTTTGATCCAGTTGGGAAAATGGGATAAACTATCTCCTAGGTTCGTGGTAACCTACAAGATTGTGGAAAGGAGAGGCCCGTGGCCTATTGACTAGCCTTGTCGATTCTTGAGGTGTATGCACAATGTATTTCACATCTCTGTTTGAGACATTATGATTAGTGATCCTACACATGTTTTGACTTGAGCACCTTGCGGGTGTCAGATGAGGGTGCACTCACGGATGAGTCGATCCTCATCTTGGATCATTGCATTCAAAAGTTGTGTCATGGAATAGTAGATCAGTTCAAGATCCAGTGGGGACACTATAGTCCACGCTCGACGATCTGGGGGGACACATATGATATGTGCCAACTGTTTATTTTTTTTGTTGATAGAGAGACTTATGATACTGTGATACACATTTTTTTCAACACTCATATATTGTAAAAATTTGGGACAAAGTTTAGACCAAGAGGGGGTATATGTAACATCTCGCTCTTGTGCACACTACGCAAACTTATTCCTTGAGGAAACTTGCTTGCAAGCAATCCATATTATTATACTATTGGCCGTTAATTATGATTATGAGGCATTATGGATGTGATTATATGTTATTTTTTTGTATTGACTTAGACAAGTGCTATTGACTTGGTTCCCCTGAGTGTGCAGGATTTTGGACCTTGAGGATGCAGAGGCATCGATGAAACCCTTGGCCTCTGGATTGAGTCAGGGAGTGGACTATTGGGGTTTGATTGTTCTATATATGACTTATGTGCATCTTATTAGATGTTACGATTGTGGAGTTTATTTTGACATGATTCGTTGATGATGCAGGCTGACGATATCTTTCCGACCAGACTCACATGTGGAGTAGAGGGGTCACGCACGACTACCAGAGACATTGAGGGAGAGGTGTGGACAACAACCCTGCCACAACCTACTAGCACTCCCGCCATGGCTTGAACTATAGGTTAACGACTGCCTAGTTCGGGAAGACCCACGATGTCATGAGGGAAGATTGTGACACTCGCTCACGATGATTCTAAGGGGTGCGCAATAAGGCAGGGGCCTTATTCCTTAGAGGCCCTTAGTCTCCCATAAGATCACCTGGCATATTATTGACTCCAGGGGTTTTTGATGTCTACCAAGTCAGTCAAGAGGCGAGTGGCACCCTTGGATCACGTAGTGCATCCTGAAGGGCACGTCGCACAAGAAAAAGGGAAAGAGGCGAGTGACACCCTTGGAGCACATAGTGCATCCTGAAGGGCATGTTGCATAAGGGAAATATAATGAGGTGAGTGGAACCCTTGGAGAACCTAGTGCATTCTGAAGGGCACATCGCGTTGTTAACTAATAAGAGAATAAACCTAGATGGCCTTAGAACAAATAACATGATAAGAAAGATTTAAAAACAATTTCCCTAATAAAATGTCGCCCAGCCTCGAAAATTAAAATCTAGGTCTAAATTAATACTTGTGGTAAAAATAAAAATAATAATAATCATCATTAAACATGTGACGAAAAGGGGGTAAGAAACTTGATTAAATTATTAAAATCAAATTATTAAGGGATTTAAAAATTTAAAAGGGAAATGATTGTTTTGTTACACATGCTAATTAAAATTTATTAATTAAAAGAAAAAGTGGGGAAAAGATAATTTTCTACACTTACTAATTTGAGTTTAGATAAAAAAAAGGAAAAGAGGGAAATTTAAAAGAATTAGGAAACTAAGGGAAAAAGGGGGAAACATAAAGAAAAAGGGAAACATAAGGAAAAAGTAGAATGACCAACTTAGCAAGGAATCTTGCCTTTAAGAACTTTCTAAAATTGAACTCAACTAGTAAATTAGTAAGGGGGAAAGTCATTAATTTGTGAAAGGGAATATGGGGACACCTAGGAGCGATTCTAGGAATGATTTTAGGTGGCTGAGGGAAATAGGAGTAATTAAATAATTAATGAAATTAATTTCTAGTGCAACGAAGGGGATCGGTGACACATGTACAGGGAGGATTTTTCTGAATTAAATTATTGAACAATAAATTAAATGGGAATTTGGGAAAGAGGTGACTTAGAAACTTTATATAAATGAGGGAGGAGGAGAACGATGGATCTCTTCTGTCATGCGTAATGTTACGCTGCAGAATTTTAGACTTGACTGACTTAGCTTGTTGGAGTTGGGATACCCACCTCGGTGAGGAGTGGTAGCTCGACCTTGCGAGGCAAGTTGGGAACTAGTTGTTCTCTGGTTTAGTGTCTATAGCCCCTTTGCGGCTCGGGGGGCTAAGGGGGAAGATGAGTACCCCTAGAGTTGGGTGCGAGGTACCGGTGAAGTCTCATCGGTCGACAAGCGGGAGTTGAACGGAGCGCGCGGGACAACGAATCAGAGTGGACGACTTGGGCTATGGTACACATGCTCTTATTCTGCATGGTAGATTATTATTGACTTTATGCTTTCAATTATGTACTTTAACTATTTAAAGAAGGTGTTGACTTAGCATTTTAATTGAGAACTTAAATTCCCATAGCCTTAAGCCCGTTGTTTGACTTGATTCCCTTGGCATTCGATCCTTGATGTTGTCATTGTCCTATGGTTTTATTGATTTTGTGATGAGTTTTCTCTTTTTACTTCTCCCTCGTCCCTAGCTCATCAGTCCACGCCTGAGAAATCAGCCAAGAGTCGGATCGACGGTCGTCACTTCGGTGTTAATAGACCTATAGATCCTAACACCCTTATTTTCTATGCATGGATGATGATCGAAGGATGTGTTTTCCCAGTCATCTACCCCTGCCGATTGTTCTTGGTTGATTTATGATTTGCCTTGCGACTTGTGCAAATGAGTACTTTTGTGATTCTTAATCCTTTCCTTCCGCGAATCGTGTAATACCTTCTGAGTTCTTCTTTAACTTTGCGTTTTACCATTTTACCGACAACAACTTACCTTCTACTTGACCACGATTTTCCCTTTTATAGTAAGTGATTTACCCTCATATTGGACTGCGACTATGCCTTGCTTTAGACTACGAACTTACCATTCTAGACGGAAAATGCATTTCATTATGGTAGCATTATCAGTTTTTATTTTTTGCGATATCTATTGATTTTATCTACATTTTAATTTCTGATAGTGTTATCAGTTTTTATTTTTCTGTGTATCGATTGAGTATATCTGCAGTTTATTTTATGGTAGTGTTATCAGTTTTCCATTGATAGCGTCACCACCAACCCTTAAACCATTATCATTGTACCTAATGGATTTTTAATGATAAGACCCATGGCAATGGGAATTAGCATTTGCTGCGTTTTCGTTTTGGTTTTGCGTCTCCAATGTTTGGTTAAGTCAGGAAGTAATTCCTTATATTCACTGTGATTTCGTATGAAAAAATCAATGTTTTTTTTATTTGATGAACCCAACGAACTAGATATCAAACTTAGCGATTGTTTTTTATAAAACTCAACCAACTTTCATTTCACTTTTCTGGGCATTTACCCAACATCCAACTCGATTTCCTTGGTGAATCAACATTGATTTTTACTTTTAAACTTTTACCCAGCCACTTCAATCGTTACCCAACCATTTTTGTGATGGCTTAACTTTTGCGATGTCTTGGTGTGCCTGCGGTTGGTTTAAGACTACAACCGCTCCCCTTATTTGCATCATGATTTTACCCTTTACAGACTATACAAGGTTACCTATTATACACAACGATTCCACCTTTGAATTGTAATTCATTACCCATGTTTTCCTTCGATTTTGCCTTTAAAAAATTGTTATCTGTTACCTTCACTGCATGGCGATTTTTGCCTTTATGAAGACTGTGATTTTCCTTTATGAAGACTGTGATTTGCCTTATGAAGACTATGATTTTTCCTTTAAAAAATGGTATATGTTACCTTCACTGCATGGCGATTTTTACCATTATAAAGACTATGATTTTTCCTTATGAAGACTGCAATTTTTCCTTTATGAAGACTACGATTTTGCCTTTAAAAATTGTTATCTGTTACCTTTACTACATGGCGATTTTTACCATTATGAAGACTACGACTTTTCCTTTATGAATACTGCATTTTTACTTTTACCTAAGAGTGTTAACACCCTAGCGTTTTTTTCCTTACATTTACCTGACAACGATTTTAATTGGCTTTATTGTTCTAAACAGTGTTCCTTTGTTATTTCTTTGGCAATAATAATTATTGTTGTTGGATAGTGTTTAATAATACAATCAAAATGCATTGATTAGATCTGAAATGACATTTGATAATAAACAACAAGATAGCATTAAAATTGCATTGAATAGCGTAGATATGGATTTTATTTATAACCGCATAACAACATTTAAATTTGCATTGAATGGTACTCATTTATTGACAACAACCACTTATATAATT